>VZSC01015398.1:0-49328 GCA_013398225.1 Steatornis caripensis
TTTGATTAGCAGATTATTCTTTTCGTCCTTTATCCATTACATCATGAAATTGGGAAAGAATGGCAATGTTTGTAATCTCAACAGTACGTTTCTATGAGCGTTGATTCTTGTTGGTTGCAGGGGGGCTGCACAAGCTGTGTGTGTGCCTTGTGCCGTCAGGAAATAGTATAAGTTTCATTCCAATTTTAACCCACTGTCAGCTCATTTTCTTCTGATAATTTTTCATTATGCTTTTGGGTGAGGTAGAAACTACATTTTATAAAGAAACTCATTATTTGTTTCTGTTCGATTATAAATGCATGTGCACAATAAGATACTAAACTATTAATGAGTAGTAAGTAGACCTTAGTTTTTATAAAACGAGGGCATCTTTGCATAATTCCTTCCTGCTTCCCTTCAACAATTCAAGGTGTGTATGATGAGGAAGGGTACCAGGGATTACTGATGGTTCAGGAAGCGTAGCTGCACAGCGTTAACTCTGCGTACTGCAGTAGTGAACATGCTTTACTCTTGTTAATGAAAGCTATTTCAATGAACAGGTAATAAAAATCAAAGCTTGTTCAATGTTGAAATGGCTAAGCTGTTAACAATTCAGACTTCCCTTGTTTTAATAACTTTAGATAAGTTGCCTTGTCAAAGCTTGGGAATTGGAGTGCAACTAATTATACTTACCAAGTTGAAAGCTTTTAATACATTATAATGAAATTTCTTGGGAGAGAGGAAGTAGAGATCTGAGAGTCTGTTAGGAAAAAAGTATGACTAATGTTGGCTTACCTATCAAACTTTGCAGAAAACTTTAATTGGATATAAAGCAAGAAGTGGGATAAGGCAAGAGAAGAATTTAGGTAGACTTTTATTATTTTTGAGGAATTTAGCAACTTGGTGTTAATACTTTTAACAATAAGGAGATTTTGGTTTGTTTTTTTTTGACAGTGGTTCCTAATTGAACAAGAAGCCTACAAAGTGAGCCTTGCATCATCCCTATTTTTTGCTGGATTGCTTATTGGAAATATCACATTTGGCCCTTTGTCAGATAAACTGGGCAGGAAACCAGTGTATATCTTGGGTAAGATTGTTAAAAGTTTTTTTTTAAGCATTCTACAGGGATAACAACATCTCTTTCTTTTCTGCCTGTGGGTTGCCTTGCCTGGAGGCTGCTGCTTCGTCAGTGTTGTGGAGCCAGTGATCTGTATAAGCATTTGCCTTGGAGGAGAGCAGCACTAAACTGTGTTAGTGTGAGCGTGCTGGGCAGCATAGTGGTCACTGGAATATCAATGGGAGATGAAGAATAACCTGGTTTTGCTACGAGTATCACTGTTTGAGCACAATGTTCACACATTGCCTGACCATACTGTCTCCAATAAAAATAATTCACTTTTTGGGGAGGGAGGGAGTGGGGGAGAGTTATTTACCTAAACACCTTTAGAGTGGGTAACTCGTCCTGGTGGTGTTTCCCAGCTGTGTTTGCACCCAAAGGGTCTTTTTGTTTCACAATAATGTTATCTCAAGGAAACATCATCTTTGGCAATGCAGACCTCACCTGTGTGACTTGAGGGTGGTTGTAATTTTCATACGGTGTGACTTCAGAAAGCCAAACTTGAGAGATTAGAGACAATAGACTACTCATTACAGTCAGTAACTACCTGTGCTCTCTGCCTTTCTTCCGAGTTCAAGCTGCATAGCATGACTACTAATTACATTTTATTCTCTCTCTACAGGTCTGTTTTTTGATGTCGTGTTTGGGTATATCACAGCATTAGCTCCAAATTACAACATATTTGCAGTTTCACGATTTTTTGTTGGCATTGTGAATGGTGGAATGGCTCTCGTGTCTTTTGTCCTAACCCAAGAATATGTAGGAAAATCGTTTTGGTCATTTACAGGTGGGATTTGGGACTATTTAGTCATTATTACTGTGCCACATATTGTTCTGACTATCAGTGCCTTACATTTTAAATTCTTAAGTTTGTACCAAGTAAAGTCAGTTTGTAGCATAAAATCAGCGTGTTGTGATTCGTTCAAATTCTAATTTCTGTGGGAGGGGTGCCTGAATAAGGAAGATGGGATTGAGTTTGATAAATAGCAAAACAGGTTTATAAGTTGGTACATCGATTCCTAAAATTTCCCAATTTGTGCACTGCCTTACATTAAAAAAAAAAAAAGTTATGGCAGATCCTGCACATTCTGAACGATGGCTGTGTGGTATCTTGGGAAGGTGTACTTGAAAGTGTTCTTTGAAGTTGCCTGGTACCACAAAATGACTTGGTGCCTGGATAGTGTTTTTTCCACTGCAGAGTGTGCTGACCATCCAGTATTTTTAAATGTCCTTTTTAGTATGTCACTGCCAAGACTTGAAATCAATTTGACAGTTGCATGTCAATCTATTGTAAAACTGGAGTAGATCAGACTGTAACTCCTTTTTGACCAGCACAGCATGGGGAAAAACTTGGTCCAAGCGCTGACTTGCTGCGGCTTTGAGCATATTTCTCTCTCTCTCATTTCTTGAATTGCCTCATTCTACTGTTTTTCTTACTTATTCTCTGAACTCCTGGGAATGTGTGAAACAGTTGTGGTTTAGTTATAGCTTTCCACTTTTTTTAAGTACTGAATTTTCTTCTCCCAGGTTAACTTTTTTGACTCACGCCCTCTCTCTCTCTCCCACCCCTCCTTCCCCCTTGCCCTGTTATCTGTCTCTGCTCTTCCCAGCCTTTCTCTCTGCAGGGCCAGTCTCCTGATGGACCGAAGAGACAGTCTGTTTCCTGCCGTTTGTCGCTCTGGGTGCTCTGTTCTAGTTCTGCTCAGCTGTTAAGAAAGGTGCTGGACAACTGGTCAGGGGCTAAAGGAGAGGGAGCTGCTGGATGCAGCTCAGCAGTGTTAAATAAGCTCTCCTAGGTGCTGGCTGTGAGCTAGGCTTTGTGGGTGATAGCTGAGAGCTTCTAGGTTAGTACAAGATCTCTTGTGTTAGTCTGTAGAGGGTTTGTTCTTAGGCTTTTGAAGTTCCGGATGACCTCATGTTTTTGACATTTTTATTTATGCTTGCTCATCAGAAGGCTGCTGTAATACACCTCTGGCTTGCAGCTGGTTTTATACCGAACGCAGTCCCTGTATTTATATTTCTTGCCATTTCTGTTCCAGCCTGCCACCTCTATTCAAGATTACCTTAACAGATCAAAATAAATCACTCTCAACACTTCCCCTTCCTATCCTCAGGTTTTCTCTTAAGTCTGTCCTTTCCTGTTCATTTCTTGCTCTCTCCTATGTACCACCCTTTTTTCTTGAAAGGTGAACTCCCCCTACCCCCATTATACAAAGTTACTCTTCATTGGAATGGCATAATGTACTTAAGCCAGCTGGTTCACAAGTGTTCTAAAGATACTTCCAGGATTTTATTGCTATTTGATTTAGGTACATCACAGGCTAGGAATTTCAGGCTTCTGTGTAATAATTTTTTTTCTTTTGCTGGTGGTTTCTGCAGTCACCTTTTTGGTCTTGTATTTTCAGGTTCATTAACTAATTTGACATTTGCAGTTGGCATTGCTGTTTATGCTTTACTGGGTTACTGTATAAGAGAATGGCGCTACCTTGCCTTGATATCGAATACTCCAGGAGTCATCTTCCTCCTCCTTTCTTTGTAAGTGGTTCATGTGCATTACAATGATACAAAATACCCAGCAATGTAACAGTTACTTTTTCTGGTTAGCATTCGAGAGAGTGGTATGAACAAGTATGACATTTTTCTGTATTTTTTGCAAACTGAGCAAGAGAAAAATCACATTGTGAAGGACGAAGCGGTTTTAAATGAAGCAGGTGGTCAGGGTTACCGAGAAGACAAGCTTGTGTTTCTGTATGCTTTTACAGTTGTGGTGGGCAGCGTTGCAAAGAGCAGCTGTGTGCCAGCGGTCCTATAAAACTCGATTACAAATCTGCTTTGGGAACGGAAGGCCTGCCAGAGGCTGTGAGCCGAAGCGTCAGCCAGGAACGCTGCCTTGTGCCAAGAAAGGGCTTCAGTGCTTGAAATTTTGGAAGTGATCCTAGAGGGATTTTAGAGTTTCTTTTTGTGAGATACATGCATGCAAAGTGAGCGCACTTGGAACTGCCTTTTTAGCATGACAAGCTATGTGTCTGCTTGCTTTTGAGGTCCCTTGTGTGTGTTCCTAGCACTGTTGTACTTGGGTGCTCCTACTTAGAGTTCCTACATGGACATTGCTATAAAAATGATTAGGAAATGCATCAGTATTTAAGCAATTAAAAGTGCTAACTTTGTCTGGCTTGTCTTTTTACAAAATACTTTTTCAACGTACCAAGTAATTTAGTGTAACATATAAAGAAATTCATACTTTTGATCAGTAGTGGGAGCTGTAGAAGAAATAAAAGAATTGGTGTAGTAGGTAGTCTATGCATTAATACAGGGAATGTCTAGCATACAGCATAGATAGAAAAAAAGCTCTTCTAATTTTTATTTCAATTACTTTTTAATTTCAGTTTCTTTTTAGATAGATCTGCTCTTGAAATTGGTTCCGTTAAAGAATGCACCAAAAAGAAAATCCTTGTAGTCAAGGGAAACAAAGCCTCTGGGCTGATGAAAGAAGTTCTGCATAATGTATTTTCCTCTGGTGGTGTGTTTCTGATGGAAATAGAATTGTTTCCCCAAATACTAAAAATACTGGGATCCTCTGAGGTAATGAAAGTTTAGTTTGGTTGTAGGATGTGTATCTCCGTTAGTACCAGAGAAAATGAAGGTTCAGTTAAAAATAGTTCCTTCTTTATTTTATGGCTTATGTAAAAGCAACCTGAAAGAAACAGGAATCACGAACTGAAGTTGTGGTAAGCGAGGATATTCTGATTATGCTTGGGAATAAGAGATGTCAGGCTCATTGCTACCTGCAGAATTTTTACAAGTAATTCCACAGTGAGGTTTCTTTCTTCTTCTATCCCCTCCAATTCACAGCCCTTCACATAATGGAGCAGCTTGAAATAAACTGTGAAAACACAGTTTTGTCCTGGCTGTTCAGCTAATTGGAGCTGGAGGTGCTCCCCAGATAATGCTAGTGTAATGTTTCCTAAGAAGTCAGTTCAACAGAAGTCAAGATTTAGATTAAAACTCCTCTCACATGTCTGGGTGCTTTGTCAAGTGTCTCCAGCAATTCCTCTGTAAGGTTAACTGTATTATTACCCGAGTATGTGGAATTTTACATGCAGAACTGTGCAAATATAATGTTGGTACACTTTTGATTTTAAGTGTTGATTTGCAAAATGGGAAGATTGACTTTAGTGCTTTGTTCATAGGAATGAACTTGTCATCGTTGATTTTTCTGTTCTTTCCTGTTAGTATGCTCCCAGAATCACCACGGTGGCTGTATTCCCAAGGGAAAACGGCAGAAGCTGAAGATGTGTTGCACTATATTGCACTTGGTAATGGAAATGAGAGAGTAAATCTAAAGTTAAAACCAAGCGCAGGAACTTTGCGAAAGGATGAATCGGCACCCGGTATCCTAAACTTGGTAAAACAGCCAGTCCTTCGGTGGCGAACCATCATACTGATGTACATCTGGTATGTGACAGCAAGATGCTGAGATGCTGTGAATGAATCAGATGTGAGGAAATGTTTATGGTTCTCATCCTTTTAACTAAAACACGAATTTGTCAGTTAGTGATGGCAGACTAATCTAAAATGATGTGTTGTAAAGCTGATGTTTCATTATTGCTGTTGCATTTTATTTTCAGTGTGTTAATTAGAAACTGCTTCAAGATCTACTAAGAAATAATCTGGTGAGAACATAACATTTACATTGAGTGAAAGGACAAGCTGAAGCAGAAATTGCTGAGAGGATGTGTATTTGAACCAGTCTTAGGAAGAAAAGGACTATGTGGATTAGACAACGATAGAGCTCTGGAGTAAGAATAAGTGTTAAGAGCCCAAAAGCGCCTTACACAGGTTCAGTGGAGGAAAACAGTGGACAAGAGAAAATGCAGATTGCATAGGTTTATATTAGGTACTGTCTTGAAAAGTGGCACAACTTGCAGAAAAAAAATTGCCTCAGAAGTGCAGGAGGATGTAACACAATATATTAGCAATACATGGCAGTGCAGAGGGAACCCTTGGGGTGGGAGGGTGTTGAGTTGGTTGTTACAGCAGCAGCTGTTGCAAATTTGGCATGAGCTAAAATCTCTTGGAGGAACAGCTCTCTTCCAAAATGCGAAGAACAAGTTTTCCGTTTAAAGTTCAGCATTACATTTGAGACTGAGAAAAAAACAGTGGTTTGATGTGTGGGGTAAGCAGAGATTTGCAGGATGTGGGAGATGCTGCAGGAACATCATTGCTAAGTAGGACCTTTACAGAAGCATCTTAGACTCTTAAGCTGCTGGTAGCTAAATGAAAGTAATTACGGTGATGAAAAATGACACAAAGGCATTCTTACATTCTGGAAGAAGAGCTCGCAGCACTGTTTGTCTCAAACACTGTTAAGCTACAGTGCACGGAGCTGTTGGAGTGGCGTCACAGCAGTTGTCACCCAGCTCCTTATGCTACTATTGCTCAGGAGCTTCAGGCACCACCCTCAGCTGTGGCTGACAGAGGACATGCTTCTCCCTGTATCAGGCAAAACTTCCCTTTCCTACAAGACTTGGCCCAGACTCCGCTTGGACAGTGAGGTAATGACTAGGCAACAGGCAAAATGGCCGTGCGTGATATTTGGTGGCCTGTCCAACTGCGTGTAGTTTTTTTATGGGGCCAGGGGTATGGGGGCTTACTTCTTTCCAAGGAAAGTGGTAATAGGCTTGTTGGGAAGCCTTCCCTAGGTTTGGGGAAGATGCTCTGAGCTAAGCAATCGATGTACCTATTGTTTTCTTTCATAGGATTGCTTTGCAACAGTTAAGCATTGTCTGCTTATAGTTAAGCTTATTGAATTTGCTAAATAACCTGTAGAAGAACCCAGGGTAATAGAAAATTCTGACAGTTATGCTGTGCATATATATGAGCATTTGTTTTCTTTCAAGAAGTTACTTTAATTAAACAGGAACTATTTTCTTTGCCTTGTTTCCCTTTAGGGGGAAATAAGAGTTCTCTTCTTAATATCTAGCACAATATAGCTAATCCATAACTTGGTATAATTTATCTTTTAAATAATTTCCTACCTCTAAAGACTAGTTATGTTACTAATATAACTTTTATGGTTATTTTTAGGTATGTCTGCAGCTTTGTGTACTATGGTCTAACTTTAAATGCTGGTGAATTAAGAGGAAATCTGTATTTAAATGTGGCTCTTTCTGGTCTTGTAGAAGTTCCGGCATTTCCTCTCTGCATGTTTTTTATTGAGAAATCTTGGTAAGAAAAACTTATTTCCTAGTTTTCTGCATATATTTGTAGATAGCCTAGAAAAATATTCACATTTTTTCTCAGTAAGATACTGCACTGTTCTTTTAAAACAGTTGATTCTTTGGGATTTACTCTGCTGCAGGGGTTTCTGCAGTTGATACAGAAATGGGACCCTGGTTTTCTACCTCTTATCTTTTCTGGTTTTGTTCATCTTTTGAATTATTCAATAGATGAGCTTTTTGATGATGATTAATGTTACTAAAAATAGTTTGGTCTTTATGGCAAAAATATGTGAGCAGCTTAGTTTTTAAGTATCTGTAGCTTATACATCTCTCTTACATATTTTGTTCAGAATGACTTATTTTTGTACTGCATGCCAGCTGCAATTGAAAGCAGTTTCCAGCGGTGTTCATTTTTACTTAAACTTTTCAAAGAGAACTTTGAAGGGAGAGCTGTTCAGTTTTCGTTAAGGCATTGAGTGGTCAATGTCCGATGTCTTCATACTTTCCCATGTCTTTGACGCCCATCCTTGATATGGGTACTTATTTCCAAAGGCCAAGCAGTCAGTCTGGCGACCCAGAGCTACTGAGGGTTTCATGTAACCTTCAGTTTGAGTAACTTTGTGATGATACCTCAGTTTCACTGAGTTCAGTGGCAAAAAAATCCCGTTTTCTTTAGTCAGATGAGGATGTCACCTTTTGGGTCTTCTGGGCAGTAAAAGAAGCTGTCCACTCTGGCAAACTGAAAAGCAGAACAGCCAGCCAGCATTCACCCCTAGCCTCAGAAAACCTAAGTCAGGGACGTGTATTTTAGCCACAAACTGCACAAGTCGTTTTCTACATGATTTTTTCCATTGTAATTTGAAATTTATGATTCTTTTAACAAGCTTTTTGTTTCCTGAAGTAAGGATACGTGTAGTTTTAGGTGATTAATGCAAAGCAGAATGTGACAAGCCAGCTGCTCTGTTTTCATTCAGTTTTAGTGAGCAGTATCCTTCAAGTATAGCTTTTTTGTTGCAAAAATATTTAGAAGATATTAAAAACAAGCATTGTATGTTATAGCTAAACTGTAGCTCTACTAGTAGGGGGTAGGAGTTGGAAATAGCTGTGACAGTTCATGAAGTGACAAGCATGTGTAATATTCCTACATGCCTGCAAACTGTTAACTGAGAATATTTTTATTTGTGGTCCTTCGCAGATAATTATGAAATGTTTAAGTGTAGCAGGTATGGACGTGGGCTGGTGATTTTGTATCCTGTCTTCTTCTATTTTAAAACAGTGAGCAGTAGAAAAAACCCTTTGCTTAATTCTGTGTGTATACTATTAGACAGAAAAGCATACAGAATAGTTTTACTGTGTGTCATAACTATGTATATTTATGCAGAGTTGTAGAAGAGAAATACAGATTAAGAAGCATTAGAATTACATTTTCTTGACCAATAATAATTTGGTCTTTGTCTGTATGCACTGTAATGGCCTTTTGGTGACAGGGCCCATTGCTTGCTCAGCACAGAGAAGAAATAAGCCTGTGAGTTCTTGTTGCTGAAGTAGATGGATTGTTCTCAAGGCTACAAAGTCAATAGCTTAAAAACCAGAACTTGGCTAGAAATGGGAAAGCTTTCTTCGGAGGACTTCAGTACACAGAACTGGGAAAATAATGCAACATTTGAAGCAATTACAAAGGTACAATAGATTTATAACTGTTGTTAATGCTGTTGTGTACTTCAGTTGGTATTTTGCAGACAAATTCAAAAAAGACTGAAGAACTTTGTTTCCATTTTTATCTGGGTGCTCTTTTCCTTCTAGGTCTGGAAGACGTAAAACTATGACATGTTTTCTGATATTTGCAGGATTTGCCTGTTTATTTGCCATGTTTTTACCAACAAATGCTAGTAAGTATGTACTGCTGCCAAAGTAGATGTTTGATAATTCAGATAAAAACTGACAAAACAACTTAATGAGTATTTTTGTGACCAAGTATATCAGGGCCTAAAGCCCTATCAATTTATACCACTCTCTTTCTGTCTCTTCCTTCCGGGGCTGTTCAGGGACCCACTATCTTGTCTATATTGCTTTTAACTTCTTGGTGGCATAATTTGACCCTGTTAATTGACTAAGTTTCTCTGACTGCAAGCCCATGGCTCTTTGAAGGTCAGACCCAAGCTCTCACATTCTGTCTCAAATACTGACACAGCATTCATTTATCACTTAAGCAGCGTATCTTAAAATACTGGATTTAATAGCCATACTGCAGCTCAGCATGATGTTAGTTTGACTGGATATTGAGAGTGTGAGATGCCAAGCTTGATTTCACACTTGATTTGGTGGCATGTAATTTTTATAGAAATAATAACTGAGGTTTTCCAGAAGTAGAAGATTAATTCATAGTTAAAAAAAAGCACTCAAAAGCTTTAAAAAAATAGTTTGTACTTGATAACTAGAAATGGAAGTCAGAATTGCAATATGGAAGCTATAGGGATGGCAGGAAGCTTGCCGCCTTTCTCAGTCTCATGCTGTGTGTTGCCATGCTTGGCAGTTGTGAGGACAGTTCATGGTAACAGTGGAGTATCATCAAGTGTATTTCTCATCTCAAAAGACGTGTTTTTGCTAACAGTGACGTTCACAAATGCTTGGATTTCACTCTTCTTTCCATTTCAAGTACAGTTTTTCTGTACTAATACTTATTTTAGCTACTGAAAACTTACCTTATATGACACTAACAAATAGAAATGGCTGCTCTCTGCTTGTATTTTTCTTAATATCGCTTCAGTAGAAATGTTTTCACGGAGGAGCACCAGCAATGTGATTACAAGGTAGTCTTCTATAGGTTGTGTTTATATTAACAGTTATAAATGCTGCCTGGCATCCATTTCAAATCGATCTCAGAAAAATCTCAGGGAGAAAGAGGGTAACAGGATATTTACTATTTGCTATGCTTGTGTTAATTTAAGTCCTCAGACGTTTTGTTGCTCCTTTTATTGAGACAGTTTCATTCTTTGTTCCAACAAGATTGCTCTTTGTGCTGCTTTTTATATGTTTTAAAACAAAATGAAAGAAAAGCAGTAGTGACTGATCGGGGTAGGGTAATAATTGCTGAAGAATTGCTAAATTTCAGGAAAACTTCTCCCTTTCCCAGTTGAGTTGACTTTAATCCCATTAAGATGTCTTACTTTCCACTGCAGCAAGAGTAAAGCTGGTTCTTGGCCCAGAGTGATCTGTGTCAGTTAAGTAGAAAGAAATTCAGTTCCAAACATGACGAGGATCAGTCACTTCAGTGGATGAAGGGAAGGTTGTTGCATCTCTAATCTGACCCTCCTGTTACTAAGGAGAACACTTCTTACCTTTGTCTGAATCAGCATTCCTTGAAGTGATTGACAAGATCCTTGATTTTTATTACAAGGGATTTAAGATTTTAATGAGATACTTGATGCTTGCCGCTCATGGCTGTAACCCTCACTCAATTTCTAAATAACTCTAACTTGTCAATAAGAATCTGATTCAAGTCATCTGCCCTGTGGAATAAGCAAAGAACATTTCCGTTATTAAAGATGTGTACTGAATTTGAGGCTAAAAATCTCTCTCTCAGTGGTCAAGTAAAAACTGATACATCCCTCAGCTCTGTCTTTCCTAGTCACTTAGAGCTCATCAATTAATTTGTGCGACTGGCAGATTGGAGGGTGGTGAGGGAGAGTGGCAGCAGAGGGGGAATGGAGCTGTAATATTATTTTCTTTCAAAAGCTGCTGTAAAGCACAAAGAAGGCTTCTGTGTTTTGTCTGCTTTATACTGTAGGAAGCAAAGGAGACTTCTAGTCTAGGGGTACCTAATTTTAACTTCCCTTTAGATTTATCTGCTTGCGCTGAACACATTGTAACTTCTTGTGGCTTTCATTGATACGCTTTCCAGTGAAGAAAGAAGAAAAATTTGCGGTTTTTAAAATCAGTTGCCTCAGCTTTTGTTGACGTTGGGTGTTTCCTTTTGCTGACAACTAACCTTTCTTGGTGGATATTTTTTGTGAAGTAAATTTGAAGACTACTTTAGTTTCAAAAGTACTGTTGAACTTTTACTTATGATGATGACAGTCAGAAGGTGAATCTACATAATGGCACTGCCAAGAAGACTCTTAATGGCAGTGATGGCATCAAAACTTGTAACTTCTGTTCTAGAAGCTCTTCATCAGCACTATTTGTTAGCATTCCCACCCATTTTACTTCCTTATATTTGAAATATCAATTAATGGAAATGTATTCCTTGTCAATAAAACTCAAATGCATGAATTTAGTAAGAACTCACAACTTCTGCCTTTTACTAAAATTTGAAGCAGTTACCCTGACTGTACTATTTCAGGCAGAATTCTGTGCATACCATTGCTACTGGACGTNTACATAATGGCACTGTCAAGAAGACTCTTAATGGCAGTGATGGCATCAAAACTTGTAACTTCTGTTCTAGAAGCTCTTCATCAGCACTATTTGTTAGCATTCCCACCCATTTTACTTCCTTATATTTGAAATATCAATTAATGGAAATGTATTCCTTGTCAATAAAACTCAAATGCATGAATTTAGTAAGAACTCACAACTTCTGCCTTTTACTAAAATTTGAAGCAGTTACCCTGACTGTACTATTTCAGGCAGAATTCTGTGCATACCATTGCTACTGGACGTTCAGGTGAAAGGGCGTTAGACAAAATATAGTAGAAGTGTTAAAGATGCCGCATGGACATGCTTGGCTGGACCTAGCGTGTGACCTGTAGATGGTCACCAGAATCCCTGTAGGAGAAAGTGCATTCCTGCTTAATGGCGTTATATTTTATATATGTTAAGAAAATAATGGAATGTTGTACAAGAACTGCTAAAAATATGTTCCAAGACTCTGAGGAAAATATAATGACTATGTTAAAATATGATGACTTAGTTACACAAAGAAGCTGATGTGCAGTGAATTTCCAGCATCCCTTCCAACCCGTACCATTCTGTGATTCTGATCCCGCTGTAATTCTCTGCGTGGTCAGCCTTCAGCCTCCCCTGAGGGAGGGAACCTGGAGAAGACAGCGCAATTTAAATTAACTCCCAAACTTCGGAGTGCTAATTTCTCTGTCTAGACAGAGTCTTTCTTCTGTTTTGATAGTAGGACCAAAACTTCCCAAGTGCACTAATGCTGAATTTCTAATATATGGATGTGCAGTGTTCAATTTAAGTCTCCCTGGGAGAGAAAGAGTGAGTTTTAAAACACATTTGAGAATTACAAGTCTCTTCTTCATTGCTTCGTGTTTGATTGATGGAAGAAAAGGAATGTCCCAGCTTTCTGATGGCACCCAGCAGGGCTCCAAGGATCAGGTTCACACCTTTGCATACACCTAGCAAGTGTATGTAATGTTCCAGTTCTTACTGAGCAGAAGGGTAACTTGGATGAAAGTGTTGCATGTGGTTTGCATGAATTGCAGAAATAACTGCAAAAATGCATCCCTCCTAAAGAAATCAAATCAAGTTTCTGGACTTCAGTTTATGTACAAATTAATTTCTGCTTCTGTTGAAATAGAATCTGACTTCATGAAATGAATAGAACTGAAATTATTTAAGGGCAAAAGCAGAAGAAAAGCAATTCAGAAGTGATTAGACTTTCCCACTACTTAATCAACATCATTTGATCCACGGAAACATGCTGAATTCAGTGCTGAGGAGGAGAAGCTGAAATACAGCTAATCAGAGTGTTCATTCTTTTTTCATGCTTAAAACCCCCCCTTTTTTTTTTTTATTAAAATGGGTGGTGCAAACATAACCATAGCCAAAATCAGGATAATGAAAGCCAGGTTTGTTTTGGACTTTAAAAGATGCACACTTCAGTTTAGCCAACTAGTGAAGTGGGCTGCATTAGCACTTGTTCTTTTCCAGTTAGAAAGCTGTTGTGTTTTAAGTCCCAACAGGATGACCTTGGGAAGCAAATAAACTGTTGAGGTGAATCAAGTTTTATGGTTTTCATCTAGTAAATTAGTCAAGGAGGCTGTGTTGTTTGTTTGTGCTCGTCGAAAGATGCGGTTACCTGTTAAGGTATTCTGACTGCAGAGCTGGAAGCATTAGCCCTTCTGTTTAGAGCTGTGGTGAGTTTATACTTCCCCAAAAAAATGGGTCATGTTTTTGGTATTAAGTACAATTTTATATACCTATTCTGTGTTAGCTCTTAAAATGCTTGGGAAGAACTGAGATACTGCTTTTGTGCTTGGACTTGAAAAACATGTGGATGAAACATTACTTTTGTGTGACAGTCTCTTAAAGAGCAGTGGGTGTTTTCAACTTTGTGTAAACAAGAGTAAGAACGCAGACTGTTTATGCTTACAGCATGTTTTCTCTTTCCTGAAAGGTCTGCTCCTCAGTCCCACTTGGTTAGCTTTATGTGGAAAAATGATGGTCAGTGCCGCTTTCAACATCGTGTATATTTATACATCTGAACTATACCCAACAGTACTGAGGTAATTTAACAGGGCTTGTGGGTAAATGAAAATACTTTTCATGCACAGTGATACTGATTGTTGGTGTGCTTTAATATTTACCTGCAATTATTTCTACCTGAAATATCAACGTGAGTTCATTCTGTGATTAAGGCAGCTTGCCAGGGCTTGAAAGGGCTTCTCCTATTAGTCACACGTTTTCCACCAGTGCACTTTCTTGGGCTGTTTGTAGCAACTTCCTCCAGGTCCGAATCCAGAATAAAAATAGGAAAAAACAGCTTCTTATGCTGTAGTGCTATGTGTGCTATATTTCTCATTTGCACTATTGATTTTGGGAGTAAAATTACAGGGTGCAAAACCAAACATAATGATGTGATGGAAGCGTATGCTAACTTATTGCATAGTCTGTATTTATAATTAAGGACTATTTGCAGTCCTTCTGTATACTTATATCTCCCATATGATTATGTTTGTTTGCCTACTGAAAAACAAGTGCTTTTCTATATCTTTGTTATTTAATTAAATATTCATAGTGCTGCTAATTTTAATAGTTTCTGTATGACAGTAACTTGCTTTACACCATTTTAATGCATTAATAAGTCGGCTAAAACCTTAGTTTGTTTTTTATAGTTCTCATCAACTCTCTGAGGTTACTCTGTCTACTGTTGTCCCAAAACAAACATAAGACAGGAAAATATAATAGCACACGGTCCATTTCTTCTCACTCCTCATCTTGGTTCCACGTGGTATTCTCAATGATACTCACTGTATGTATTCAGAATTTGGGCCATATTGCACTAGTTGCTCAAGAATAGCAACTACAAAAGTACTGCAAAAATTAAGCACTCTCTAAAGAGAGCAGGAAAGTTGAAAGCTGACATGGAGTAGGAAGACATCCAGGCTGGTAGATGTCTTCTGGCATTGTAGAGGTAATTAAGATGGTGGAGTAAATAATCCGATTCCAGGATACTGAGGGCTTTGAGGAGAAAAGAAAAAAATGTGGGTGACTCCTTGGCTTGGCTTTTTTTTTTTCTTTTAAGGTTCACAATTTCCCTTATGTTCTGGAGGCATAAAAGCTAGACTGTGAACGCAGTTTTTGCAATAAAACTTGTGAGTATGGAGTTGTATTGACTGTTTCTAGATATTGAGTTTGTGATTCTTGGCAAAGGTTTAGGTTTAATAAACAAGTTGCAAGCACGCTGCCTGAGATTGTGTGTGGGGGTTTGTTTACGTTCTCCACATCCAAACTTTTGTGTTTTTTAAGATCTCTTTTTTTCTAGTGGATGGTTTTTGTTTTTTGTTTTCCTGTCCTGTCTACTTTTCTGGAGTTGAGAATCAAGAGAATTAAATCTGAAAATGTTTTAATTTCTCAGTTTTTCCTTGTTTCACTGGGTTCTCATGTTTCATGTTATCCTGTCTTCTGAAGTCCTGTCAATGTTTGGTGCCTAGCAGGAATTAGAGTAGTGTCTGTGTGTTTGGCACTGTTTGTGATTAGAAAGATTTAAAACCAAACCAAAAGTAGTCAAGTAAAGTGCAGCTTCATTTGAGAATCGGTACTAGTGTTCTGGCATAAAAGTAACTATATAGTGTGAAAGATACAGCCTGCCAATGGAGGAAATGTAAGAGTAAAGAGTTTAGAAAATCAGCAACTTTATTAGACAACTAGTGTTAAATAATATGGTAAACTGTTACATTAAACCATATGAAAATTCCTCACATGTGACAATTTATACTTTTAAAAATATGTTTGATACCTCTCTGGTGCTGTAATTGCAAGTATTATAGTTTATGCAAGAAAAGCAGTGATGGACAAGAGTTTAATTTAAAGCAAAGCATCAGCACCATCTGGTGGTGGTTGCAAAGCTTTGTAGTCATCCTGGCATTGCAATGACGGCGGAGCTTAGGCATGCCATGCGATGAGACACGTACCATTCTGGGGCAGCCGAGAGGAGGTGGAATAAAACTTCTTTTTTTAAAAAAAAAAAATTTCCAGTTGGATGTTTTGCAAAAAACCTAAATCTCTCAAGCATTATTGCCCCTTATTAAAACCTACTTTACTATCTTTAGGCACAAGGACTGTTACACAGATTTTTTTTAAAGTTCGTTGATACATGGAGGAGTGACAAATACACCTCATGCTAGAAATGGGGAGGTGCTGCACGTGGCAGTGTGTGTGTGTGCTTTGGGGTTTTTTCCTTTTTGATGTGTCTTTTTTTGTTCCCCAGCAGGTATTTTAAAGTTAAAAATAGAAAACCTCACTACTGTTGCATTTTGGAAAAAAAGGATGGTTGGCTTTAGAAGCAAAATGTTATCATAGCTCTAGTAATATAGATGTAAAAACAAACTTATGCTTTTTTCCATGAGAAAATGGTTGGAAAATGATGGCACCTTTGGGATGGGTGGAATCAGAGTTGGACTGTCTAGGATAGCCTTGGAAAGCTTATTTTCACGTTGGGGAAAACTATTCACATATATTTTTCACTTATGTCATTGGTGGTAGATAAGTTTGTATTTCTTTAAAATACTTGCCATTTTGATCTCTGGCTTTCTTAGCAAGGAACTTTCCATAATTCTTGCTGTTGAACAACAGTCCTTGGTGAGCATTAGTGAAATTTGAGAGCTGCCAGTGCCAGCAGCAGACAAGCTTTTGCATTTGTGCAGGGCTGTAAGGCACTCACCGGGCAGTGCTGGGCGAGCAGCACAGCTAGAAGAGTGCCACATGACATGTGTAATTTGCTAGGCAGCTGCACTGGGACTGATTGGCTTGAGCAAAGCCCCAGGCTGATGTGATTACCCTGATGGTAGAGCTACTTTGGCTGGCATCAGCTCAGTGCTGTGCTCAGTGGGGTGGTAGGAGCATGTGCAAGTGAGTCAGGGTTAGTAGGTCTTCTAGAGAGCGTGGTAAAACTGGGGCAGTAAGGTAAGGGAGGCAGCGGGTGGTCAGCTACCGGCAGCGCAGCGCCTCAAGAATACTTACTAAGGGTTTCTGGGCGATAATAAGTTTTTTCCTCTTGGATACAATGACGTTATTCTGCATAACCCAAACTGTTGAATTCTGAATTAAAAATACCCAAAAGTATTTTAACAGCTGCTTTTATTTTGCAATGGAATTGAAATGACACAATTTTCAGTTAGGATCACCTTTTGCCCTGCTCCCTCTCAGCAGAAGAAAAAGCAGCCAGCAAAGCTCTGGATGTGGGCAGGCTTAGGGTCTGTGGGAAAGATGCTTCTAAATGAATAGTTCACACACAGACTGGTGTCTCTCATCTGTTCAGGGATTTTGTTGACGGTGGAGGTGCTTGGCCTTGTCTTCTGGGCTTTGGGTTCATGTTGTCTCAATGTGAGGAAGCATGGGTTGCTGTTTTCGTTTTCCCAAGAGGACCTGATGAGAGAAAAGGTTGCCTTGTCTGTTTATTTTTACACCAAAGTCACTGACTTCTCATCAACTCCTATCATCTGTTTCCCTTAACCTATGCAAAGGGCCATTAGGAAGGAACCTGGAGGTGGGTGGTTTTGGTATACTAGCGACCCGTGTCACCTCTCTGCTTGTCGTCTTTAATCCTGTCTCTGTCTTCCTGTTTTTGGAGGAAGTAAAGGAAACATGGTGAGCGGGAGCCACTCAGCTCAGCGGTGAGACTGAGGATGATGGTAAATGAGAGGAAGAAACCGAGAGGTGTAGGGAGAAAGCCACTCTGAGTCAGTTCTTGCCGTCTGGCTGATGACTGGTGGTGATGTCAGGCTCACAAGGGGCTTTTAAATACCATTTTTTCGGAGTGAGAGAGATGGAAGATTTTTGCATTTTATCAGGAAATGAAAGTCTTTGAGGGATTTTTGTAATTTCTTTGAATGGGATCCTGCTGTTCTATCCCATGCTTTTGATTATTGCAGTCAAGATGAGATGGTTTAAAACTTGTCTGAAAAATGAAGAGAGTGCAGAATTCAGCAGCCCCTCTGGTGACACATCTGGCCAGATGTTTTCAAGCTTCACACTGGCAAATAGTTATTTTCTGTTTGGAGGCGAGCACTGACTTTTCATCTGTGTAAACCTGAAGTGGCAGAACAGAGGGTGCTGCTGAGGGCCTGAGTTGGAGGTAACATTTGGGTAAGGTCCTGCCAAATTTTGAAATCATTCCCCATTCTGCAGGTGGACGTCCTGTTAAAGTGCCCTATTTTAGGGTTTGAAAGGGTGTGATTTACCTTGCTAGCACCTAGCTGTAGAAAATTTTGGAGTAACTGCTGGAGGTCTATAAAAACTTCTTTATTTTTCATAAATACTATTGATAACTTGAAAAAAAAATTGGTTCTGATAGTGCCACCACATGTTCATCTGTTATTCAGTTGTGTGTTCTGAAACTACAAATCTTTCATCCTTTGTTTGAAACAGAAATGCTGGCTTGGGTGTCTGTTCCATGTCTTGCAGATTAGGGGGCGTTTTGGCTCCATTTGTGCCATCTATGGTAAGATTATTTTCTGCTTTTTATGTAAACTCAGATTTATTAAATTATCTCAAAGGCACTTTGCTAATTTTGCTACCACGTATGTCTATATTCCTTGAAAACTAATTCTTTTTATGAAAAATAAAGATCATTCAACATTCAAGAATTAATGAGCAGGATGTTTAAAAACTCCTAGTATTTTATCCTTTTTGGAAATAATCTGATGTTCTCTGTTGTGTTAATATTTCATCCACTGGTGAAATTATTGTTATATAATGCATTCAGTACTGCTGAGGCTCAATCAGCATCTGAGGCATCTAAACAAAGTTTCCATATGAAGCCGTTCCTGTGAAATGACATTTATTGGGTTTCTCTGTTCTACCACCTGTGAAATGACATTTATTGGGTTTCTCTGTTCTACCAATACACGGATAATTGCACAAGTTGCTGGAGTGAGAAGTTGCAGCCTTTTGGTTTTGACTGCAGTTCATACGGATCGTATATTTTAAGAGCAGGATATTTCCTGCTTTTTCTGTATCCTGGTTTTTAACTATGGATTTTTAACTGTAGAAATCTCTTAGTCCTTCTGTGCCATTTGTGGTGTTTGGAATCAGTGGGCTGTCAGCGGGATTCCTGACTCTCCTTCTGCCAGAAACACTAAATAAGCCAATTGCTGAGAGCGTTGAAGATCTCCAGAGTCCCAAATACCAAGTGCTTAAAACCGAAGAGGTAAGAGAGTAAGTTTTATTTTACTATAGCTTTGCATTATTTTTCCCTCTGTCTTAATGCAAGATGTGATTTAGTGCATATTGCTTAAATTGTGTGTGAATGAGCATGTGCATGAAGTTTTCAAAGCCATCTTTCTCTCGCATTCAATGGAGATTAAATTTATTCTTTGTTTGGCTCTTGAAGGCAAAAAGGCTAGCAGATTTCACCTGTGTGTATTAAATTATATGTAAATGAATGCTATTTTGTTTCTTTAAAGGAAAACAAATTTAAAAAAAGATAATCTAAAATAATCAGGGACAATACATTCAACAACATTCCCATGCTTTTACAGTAAAACTAGGCATATTCTTCATATATTAGATTGTGCCTTTTCTTTTGTTGTGTTTTGTAGTGGAAGATAATTAAAATGAATAGGTATCTGAGGAAGTGTTTTACCCTATATTTGTCCCCAGGGTTAGAGCCATTTAAAGTGTTTTCCTGTTGGAGATACGCACTAAATAAGACTTTTGAAGTGGGGAAATTAAAATTTTGTTTGTTTCAACAGATAATAGGCTAGAAAATGGGAAGTATTTCCCCTAAGTTTGGGAATGGCTTCCTGGAAGAATTAGTTTGGAGGGGGGTGGCAGGGAGAAATCCTGTAAGAAAGGAATTGTTAGCTTGCAACTAAGCAGGCTTAGTGTAGATAAAAAGAATATAGATTTTTCTTGATATGCCCACTTGTTAGTTATCTGGTATTCATTGTACTTAATAAGTTTAATCGTACTACACACGCTATTATGCTTTCTTTTTATGTCTAATACATAGTAATACTGCATTCAGTTGAAATGGAGAAAAGAATAATTTTTGAGCTTTTGAATATCATTTAACTACAAATTTTTTAAAAATCAGTGCATTCTGGTTTTCACATTTAATATTAGCCTATAAAATAGGACAAGAAAACTAAGACATGTGAACTGTTTTTCAGTAATTGTTTTTCCTCTGTCTGACAGGGAAACCAGCTAGAAGAAAACACTTAAGCTTCAGCAGGCCTGTCTGTGGTGGAAAATGAAGCCTCCATTGAGAAGGTGAAGGGCAGAGTCTTGCTCTGTGTATCTGACAGGAAATGTTGGAGGACTCATGTATAATGCTGTTTGTAGCATGTTGAACAGTTTTATGTGGAGGCAAATTGAGAAGACGGAAGAAGTTGATCAAAGCTTGTGAGAAGAGAGGTGACAAATCTGTGCATTAATTTAATGACTTAAAAAAGCATACTTCGGGTGTTTGGACTTCTTTGCAGCTTCTTAAAATGAAGTATTAATTTATTTTACAAAATGTAATTGCTAGCTTCAGATTAAGCTATAATGTTGTAATTGAAGTGATGTGTATAATTTAAAATTTAGATGGCCTTATATATTCAGGCAAGCTGTAATCGTGAAAAGTAACAGCATCCTATGTATGCTAATTTTCTCTACAGGCTTTTTGCCTCTAAATTACAGTATACCTCACAGCGTGAAGAGACCAAAGATTTTTATGGTTTGTTGGCCTTAGTATGTCTAGCATAAGAACAGGAGATCTGAAAGGAGAATAAATGGATTTTATTGTGGGAGTGAGTAATTTTTTAGTACAGTTGTACATGAAAAGGTATGTAAAGAAAAATCACGACAGGCCTTTAAGAGGTGCATTAAAAGGAGAGGATGAGTAACCTTTTAGAAAAGGTTATTAAGTTCTAGCTGTACATGTGGAACTAGAAATTATTGAACATGAGTCATATGTTGTATAATGTATGTAATAATTGTAATCCAATACATTTCACATATGAATTGGAAATTCTTCCTATGGGGAGTGGGGGGTGTTTGGTTTACAGTTAATATATTTACGTTGGATGCATCACAAATGTTACATTTTTTTTGTTGGCCGACACAATTTTGTTATTAAAACCCAAATTATTTAACATCTGTATCACGAGTGATGCTTTTTCAGGATGTTTACCAAGGCTTTTTGAAGAATACTTGATAATTTTGATTTTGGACCTTTATCTGATGCACCTGATAGGAAAAGGTTACTGAAAGGCCTCTTTTGAATTTTGAGTGAGTTCCATAGTTAAATTATAGTTCTGCAAATGAACACGCACCCATGCAAGTCTGCGTGCACATATGCACACACACGCGTGCTCACATCAGCACACGCAGGCTGCTTTGTGTGGATGCCTCACTGACATCTGTGCTGCATGTAGGCGTATCAGTCCAGGTTACACGTACCCTAATCAGGTGCCCAAGAGGTGAAAATCAATTTGCAGTGAGAACAACATTTAGATAATGTTGGCTTAGAGGTGGATTGCATGTGTGTTTACTTAACCTCTGGGGCTGAAGCTTGATGACAGCCTATAGAATATGCTGCCAACTTTTATTTTCTGATCATTTATTTATTGATCACTTTTGTAATGTTTCATTTTTGTGAGGATTAGAATTGAGTTTGTGTTTTTTTCTTTTCCCTCAATAATATTAATGCCTTCCATTCATTAACATTTATAACCATAGTGACAGATCGTACCTCTTCAAAGGATAATTAGGTCAGCAGGGATATGGTAAAGACCAAGTTTTGTTACTGTTGACTTAAATTTTTTTACTACAAGAAATAAAATTTAATAAGAAATAGAATGATATAAAGTTGTATTCCCAAAGCAGACAAGGCTCTGGAACAGGAGGATTGTAAAGGTACCATTATGTGATGGGAGTCTATTTCTCCCTCCTGCCACTTGCTGTAGCACTGTGTTTTTCCTCTGCCTTTTATTCCACACTACGTGAAAAACAGGAAACAAAGATCATTTACATTTTGAACATGCTTATTTCTGCTTTAGTTGAACTGGAATTAATGAATTCTATGCCTGGAGTGACTTCTGTGAATTTGGTGGATTGATGACCAGAAATCTCTGTGTCCCAAAAAGAAGTTAATGATCTTTTCAGCAGCCCTGGTGTGACTCATGGTACCTGCAGCTCTTTTTTATGAGCGTAGGCCAGTGTGGAAGCTGGTTTGATACTTCATCACCAAGATCCAAAAGAAAATACGGACAGAAACATCACCTTCCATTTTTGCTTCTTATCTTTTCAGTTGGATTTAACACCTTGTTTGACTTTCTACTTTAGGTATCCTTGCTGCGTTTTGCTATTGCTGGATGAAAGATGCTATTTGGAAAAAAGTAGTGTTTTTCGAGTTGCATGTTTAGAAATAAGAAAGTTATTTGCAGATTTATTAGAAATAGTCTCAGTTGGACTAATGTGATCAGTGCATTATAGCTTACAAGGTCCTAAAGATAAGGAACCAGCTGTGCCGTTCATTACTGTATGTGCCATGGCAAATCAGAAAAGGCCACATTTTTTTGTCAAACTGCTTTTTTGGAGTAGATGTTTTACCTTAAGGCTTTTGACTTTGTAGAGTTAGAAATTCTTCACTTGGAGCAACTCTTTTTCACATTATTTTTAATGAAGACAAAGCAGTTTTGGGGAGAAATGCCCCAATAACTTCTTTACTCAGTGTGGGACTATTACCTATTGCTTTCCATTTCTCTGTAAGAAGAACAAAGGGAGCTGAGCAAATATAAGTGGCTTAATTATACACATTAGGTCACAATCCCCATCCTGAAGTATCACTTCTAGCTCTTCCCCTGTGCTTTATTTGTGTGTAGAAATTTGATTGTAATGTTGCATCTGCACTGTTCATCTGTTTCTGTGTTAGAACAATGTCTTCAGTGCTTTAGCTCTTAGTTGTGAAATTGCCTTTATTTCTTTATCTGTTTTTAAACTGATTCGAAGTATGTACTTCAGCATTTGAGAAAATTCTGCTGCTTTCTGGATTTTATCATGTTTCATCTGCAAATCTCCAGGTTTAAAAAAAAAAAAAAAGAAAGATTGGCTGCTTTGCACTGTCCTTAAATAAATCTGTGATACCGACAGGTTGTCCAGAAAGGAAGTCTGAACTTATTCCTGGTTTTTTCACTCCTTTGTGTTTCACCTTTAATCTTACCATTTTTCCCTGAGGAGCACTGGGTTTTGTTTTTTTTTTTTTTTTCTGTCTTAGGTACTAAGAGTGCTAAGCAGAGATGAAGCTTGAACATTCATTTATGCCGCCTACGTTTTAATGCCATTTCCCTGATGTTAGGCAATATTTATCCTTTAATTCTTGGTTAGGTTTGCTTAGGCCCCAGTCTTCCCTTCAGAGGAAGAATATAAATTGTTAAATATTCAAAAATATTTCTCCATTGCTCTTCCAGTTCATGCTGTCTTTTGTATGTTGTTTCCCATTTTGTCATTCCGCGGCCCTCCTGGTGACCAACTCGGTATGGAGAGGCAACAGGAGTTTCGCTGAATCTACATTTTCCTGGCTGGCAAATATCCTCTGCTTGATTTTGTAATCAGCCAGTGATATACACGCCCACAGCACGTTAAGAATCAGGTCAGGTATAAAGGCAGGGCTTGAGTTCCTTTTTCTGGAAAGTAAATTTTACCCAATATTCATGTCAATCTCATCTCTGATCCTTTTCATTATCCTATTTGATGTTTCATCAAAGCTGTTTCTTCCTTTGTTGGAGCACTGTACATTATTGCCTGAAGTGAAGGCTATGGATTCATTTTTAGAATTTATCCTTTTTAATCTGAGCAGAATGAAGTACAAATAATCCTTTGCTTTGTTGACTAATACTCTTGCAGCTAAGCAGCAGAGAAAGGAGGAGGTGAACTTTTCACACTACCATCTGTAACCAGCTGGTTCTGCCATTCAGTTTTTAGTTTGCTTGAGGCAAATAACTGTATCGTGTATTACAGCATGCAAGAGATCTAATTTTTTCCATGCAGTGAGTTACCAGCAGTTCATTGGAAAGGTCATCTTCTGTTGTATCACTTCCTACAGGAGATGTAAAGTTTCCTAGAGATGACTTTTGATAGATGCCATTCTTCCAATAGAGTTAAATTTGTGAAAATAGCGGACAGATGTACAGCTACAGGCAAACTATATGTAAATCTGAGATGATCTTTTCTTGTAGTAGCACAATTTCTTTGTACCAAGTCTTCTGAATCTGTGAAGAAATGTGTGGGCTGTAACGTGCAGTGGGAGTACTGTTTGTGCCCACCTGGGGAGGGTGGGAGACCACAGTAGCTGGAGATGTTCGTGAAGGAAAGGGAGTGTAGCTGGAAAGTAGCAGAGGAGATTTGGGAATCAAACTGTTTCCAACTTGTGCATACTTGTGACATGATCTTGAATTATGCCAGGCTTCTTTTACCTTGATATTAAATAGTTATGGTACTATACTAGCTACTGGACTGGTTTGACAGTGTGGGTTCCTGCAGTGGTCCAAAGAGATTTGAAGCTATGCAGGCCGAAGGCTTTTCACCTGAGAAAGGAGGGTATGAAACGCTGCTGAAGTGACGTCTTCCTCTGTAACAGCAACCTGGTCATGCTAATGATGGGTAAGGCTGAATAGACTAGCTGACTCTTAAGTATTTTTTTCAGTGACTTCAGTCACTTGGGCTGAAAATTTCTGCATTGGGCTTTTGTGTGCCAGGTAGTAGTACTGCCAACATTCAGTTGGCTGTGTTTAAGTGTCCTTGTCATGAAAGGCTCCAGGAAAAACTGGTGTTTACATGGTTTTTAAAGCTCTTTTTCAAAGAGATTCTTCATCTACACCACCTCATTTCTTGTTTGTCACAGCCTCACTCACAACATTTTCCAACCTTCCTCTGCTCTGTTTTTCCTGCTCTCCCATCCACAGTGATGTAGGGCCTGGTTCAATTCTCATCTCTCTATACCAGTGTGCAAAGGAAAAGAAAAAGACGGCAATATAGCTGGCATGCCTAAGGTAACCAGAATCTGTGTACATGGAATGGCGTTACTCCAGATGTGTCCAGGTTGAAAGAAACCGCTGTTTCTTTTCACTATCACTATCTCCCCTATGTCGTGGTTGGTCAAGTTTATAAACGTTGCTGTCAATATTCAGTGGCAGCTGCCTCTGAACATTGCTGGAAGAAACCTGGCAGTGGCGATGTTACACCCAGCTCCCTCCACCAGGTTTCTGCTGCAGCTCTGGAGGTATTTAATCTGTTTCAAACCACTATTTAATCCTTATGATAGTATATGCTATTGCTCACACAAATGTCCAGGTTTTTTTAAGGCCTCCTGATCCCTTGATTGCAAGGCTATGATAATGACGGTTCATTGCATTATGTTTGTTTCCTTTTATTGTTTTAGATTTGCTGCCTCTCGGTTCCACTGGAGATACCAGTGATCAGGAATAGTGGCAGCAACTAGGAATGTTTGAACTAAAGATACACCCTGCAGTTTAATGATATATATTTTGTATTGTCTGGTTTCTTTCTTTTTGAAAACGGTCCCATTATTTCTGTGAATGGACATTTTCCCAGACCCTGTAATTTTTATGTCTGTGTGCCTTGAAAATGGGTAAGCAACCGGCTCGAAGTGTTTGTGTAAAGCAAGTCCCTCAGCATGTGCTCAGTTTTACTTGTGCTAAGACCTGCTGATAAAGCAGCAGCTGTAGCCTCTGAGAGGGGTCAGAGGGACCACTCTGACTTGCAGGAGCATGTCCCTGGCTATGTCTGAGAAAATTACTGCCAAACCTTCCCTTTAACTAGAGGGGAGCTCTTCAGTGTTGAATTCCTAAGCTGCTTTGATGGGATCTAAGGGGTGTTTCCAATGCTGAGATTTTCCTGACAGATTCCCCTGGGGATGTAGTGATCTGGACGGTTGGTATTAGAGCTGGAAAGCAGCTCCAGCTCTCACTGCCCTTGCAATGGTCCTGTTCCCCTGCGTGGGAGCTGCAGTGGGCTGGGGTCAGGTGCCTGCCAGGCCAGCCTGACCAGACGTCTTTCACCATTGCTGCTTTGCTCTGCTCTGCCAAATTTCTGAGCTTTCCTGGGGATTGCGCTTTTACTGAACAGTTTCTTGGTATTTAGCTCCAAAGAAAGTTACTTCTGCTGCGGTTTATAGAGTTTGTCCCAGCTGTTTGTAGCATCCTTTGAGTGCAGAACTGGAAATGTTCTTGATGGAGCAGTGCGTGCGTATACCCAGCACTGCGCTGCCTCAGGGGCCTTCTGGGTTGCCTTCTCTGTCTCAGAAATAGTTGGCTGCTGGAGGGAGTGATAATTTCTCCCTGCTCCTCGCCTGGAGGTAACTTTTTACATTTGACATGGTAGTTCTTAAAAAAACCCCAACCCAACCCCAGCCTCTTCCCCCACCCAAAAACAAAACTGAAAACAAACAAAAAACCCCAACAGGGGTAAAAAATAGTTTTGGAAATGAAGAAGCAAGGAAAAACAGTGACTTCCACAGCAGTTAGCCATTTCTGTTGAAGAATGTATCACAGAAAAGGAAAATTGGCAGCAGGAGGGCTCCTGCAGTTATGGTCTTAACAAATTGTTATGGATCTGAATTGGCTATTTATTATCTTTAATCCTAGTGGTCTAGCAGGAAGGAAGGAAAATAATCACTAATGACAGGTTTTAGTTAAAACTAATTTATTTGTGGTGAAACTAATTACACATTCCAGGTGTTCATCAGTTTAGCAAGACAACATTTAACTATCAAATGTTTCAATTACAATGTGGTTAATTAAACATGATTAAACTGTTGGGTTTACAAACATGCAACTGATTATAAATAATTACATTTGCAGTGGGTTTGTGGTATGCATCATGCAAGATACACGCGGTTTTAAAAAATTGCTTCTTGTAAGAGACTGCCTTATGCTTGTACGTTACTATGTAGGTATTGACAGTTTGCTGTGTTTTTAAGCTAGAAATTTACCGTGGAAAAGTTGTAGTGAGATACTGAATTAACAGATCAGTTAAGAAACGTAAAAAAGGCAGGGGGGAAAGTGGAACCTGCTCAGAATTTGCATCTTCACAGTGTAAGCCTTGCATGAATTGGTAAAAGCTAGAAATTCTTTGCTGCTTCTGCAATTAGCAGCAGAATGTTTTGATGCTGTCAGCTGGATTCCTCATGCGCGCGGGAAGCGCCTGGTGGCTGTGTCACATACAAGGTCTCTGCCATTAGCCCTTTAGGTTTAACTCCTGGCCTGATGGACACGCCCGTCGTTTAATTACAGACAATACTTCTGTCAGGAAAGATGTGTGCTGCGTTGTGCTTGTAATAAGGGCTGTTGTGTTAAGACTTGACTTAATTTGAACCATCGAGAAAGAGGCACCTAGGACAGTGGGTGTTGGGGTGGGAGGGGGCCGCCATGGCGTAACGTGGGAAATGGGAAGCAACCACCTCTCCTGGGGCCCGCAGGCGTCCCACCGTGTCCCCACATCCTTATGTCCCTGTGACAGGGAGGGTTGGCATGAGCACAGCGGGGCTGTGAACGGGCACCTCATCCCCAAACACCGGTGCTCTCCTTTCCCTAGGACCTAGTGTGACAACCAGTGACTTCAATTTTGCAGGACTTCCTATTACGTTACCTATTTAATAAATAAATGGTCATATTTTCTGTGCTAAAACCAGAAAATATTCAAGCACATGCTGACTGTGGATGAATGTTACAGAGCTAGCTACTTTAAGGCTGCTTTCTAATGTGGTGTGACCTGGTGGTTTGCATACTGAAGAAAGGAGGTCTTTCCTGCTTAAAAACCTGTATTTGCTGTGATAACGTACACACCATGATCATCGGTTCTGTCCTAATGAATTTGCTCAATGCTGTCTGTATAAGATTTGCAGAGCACAGATTTTTTTGTTAAATTTCTTTTAGTTCATTCTTACTTGCCTCAGTGTTCATGGGAATATAATGCTTCCTTACCAGAGGATGTGTTTTGCATGCATTATTGGTACCCATATGAATATATTTGAGTACATTCGCGTTCGGTCCCTCTTCCCTTGCATACGACTGCATGGCCGTGCAATTGGAAATCTACAACAGTATCAGGCAACAATTGGAAATCCACAGTAATATCGGGCAGCTCAGGTAAGAAATCACGCCCTTTCCTCCCTAGTCATCAGTGAGCGTTAGTCTAATCATTAGTAATGAAATCAAATGAAAGGCAATAAACAATTGTAAATAATTTTAAATGACGCTTTTTATTTTGAAGCCTCTTCTGTCCTGGCACAGGTGTTTTCTGTTGTCCTCTCTTTTTGAGTGCACAAGTATATACCAGAAAGCAAGAACAGTTCTTCCTCTAATTGAAATTTATCTTTTGCAGGCATCCAGGGCCAGTAGGATATATTGGAAATACTAAAACTGCACAGATTTATACCTGTCTTGGGTTTTCCTGAACCAGGAGATCGCTGTGTGCAGTGAGCTTGCCTTAATTTTCCGGTCCTGCATTGAAATTGAATTTTGCATTGAATTTTCCTGCTCTGCTCGAGACAATTGCCTGGGCTGACAGATGCAGCATTGAGAAGCAGTGTGGCTGTGCCAGGTGAGCATCCAACTTGGCACGGCCTCTCATTTGGGGAGAAAACACTTTTCTTCACATCGTGGATAATCCAGAGCTGGCCCTTGGGTGGAGCAGGCTTTGCTCTTGCCCCCTGGCCTTGCTGGGGTCATGTCTGTTTACCTACTGGTTGCTAGAGAAGTAATTTCTGTTTAAATAACTTATTCTAGGGATAATCAGTTATGAAAGAAATTAATGATGCATGTGGCTGTGGCTGGAAGATGAAAGTGTTTGGATGGGGACTGTGCCAGCCCTGAATTGGTGCCTTTCTGGGAGGAAACGGGAGAATGAGAAAATGATGATTAGAGCTCCGCTGGCACCTTCATATTATTGGTAGCAAAAAAACTCAGAAGAAAATCACTGCCCTGGGGATAGCCACGCACTCAGATTTCCCTGCAGCCTGTTCCTGGATATCTGTCTGTCTGCAGGCTGGTGAGCGACCCTGGGATGAGCTCTGGTTAGTGCCAGCAGGCCGTGTCAGCCTGGGCGCAGGATGAATGTATGGGTGGGTGGGTGCTGGCTGTGACCCCCACAGTATCTGCTGTGGTGCCCACAGGGGCTGGCAGTCCACAAAGCACAGGGACTTCTGGCCCCTGTTGCGTTCCTGGACCAGTACATTGCCCATCAGGGCTCCTGGTAGCCTTGTTTGTTGCAGTACTAGCCATGGAGGTCTGGAAATGGCGTAAAAAATGTTAACCTTTTTTTCTTTGTCTTTTCATGGGCAGCAAATTACAATGAAATAAAAAGGCGTGAAAACAAAATTTTATACTGTGCTTTTTAGGCAGTTTTGTACTTCTTTCTGACAAGAAGGCTAAAAGAGCAAAATAATATTGACTAAGTGTCTGCTCTTTATTTAAGTCGTCTTGAAAGTTAATCAATCCACACGTGCTCTAAACAACGTTAGCTTTTCAGTTCAGAGGGGCTGGGGAAAAAATTCACCTGGCTTTTCTGGCTGCAAGAGGATAGCAGGGCTGGAATCAAACAGTGATGAGCTTGTTTGCCTGTGCCTTGATGGGATTGAGATAGGATGCTGCACTGTCACTCAGATGATTTTTCTGTATATTTAATTGACTATTGCGGCTTGCGAACAGCCCATTAGCTAATGTATTTATGCTTCAGGAGGCTAATGCTGAGTGGCAATACTCTCTTGTCTCACATTTGTTACAGAAAAACTTAAGGTAATTTGAAAGAGTTTGGGGAAAGAACAGTAAAAAGGCAGAAAGGTGAGTTTTTCTCTTCGTGCTTATTAGTACGGATCTATAATTTGGAGGCTTTGTTGAAGAGCATTAAAATGCATAGACTTTTAACGGAACTGCAAGGGAAAACAAAATGAATCCCTCTGACTGAAGTAATCTGTCACTGAAACTTTGTTCCTGAAAAATGAAAAGGAATGTTAAAAGTTCTTCTGATCTTCAGCCCCCGCCTGGTGCAGTAGCCCACCTCTGACCACATCAAAGCAGGACTAGGCAGGGAGAAGAAGAGTGGCCTCTGGCTCTGTGGCAGCCATGGGGAAATTTGGCCGGCTTTGGAAAAAAAGAGCCTGGTGATTTCTGCTTCTTTGGCAGCAACATGGATGAGAGCTCCATCTCTGGTGGGCCCTCAGGCTGAGTGGGAGCCATAACCCTTTGTATTACCACACTGAGATGTAAGGATGGTTGTTTTCATTTAGGTAGTTTGTTAGCTGTAGATGTTTGCAGTGTTAAAGTTTTCTGTTTATGTTAGTATGCTTATATTGGTGTGTGCATGGTAGCAGGTTTAGATAGTTTTGGAGGGGTTCTCTGCGCTTAAAAAACCCACGGGCAAACATATTCCCCCACACAGCTGCAGTTTTCTGCATGAGTTTTTAAAATCCATCCAGGGAGATTGTTTATCCAGTCTGGAATAAATCACCTGCTCTGGGTAGAGAAGACCTTACCATCTGGCCTCTGCAATCCCCCTGAGCTGCCGGTGCCGCCTGGTCGAGGTGGCAGCCCGGCTGTGCCAGCAGTGGTGCCTCACCTCTGCTCCGTAGGGGACATGGCTGCCGCCTTCACAGGCGGGCTGCAGTTATTTGGGGTTATAATTAATAGATCTTGCTGGCAGCTTTGGTCTCTGCTTTCCGCTATACTGTACTTGCTTTGTACTCGATCAAACCATGAAACGACTGCGTGATGGGATGGGAGAAAAAAAAAAGGAAGGTCTCAAAACGTGACTTTTGAAGAGACTCCTGTTGACACAGGCTTGGTCTTTGAGCTTCATTTTACTGCTTTCAAAATGGAATCCCTGCTCGTGCCTTGCACTGGTTTCCTCACTGTTCCTGGTTTGTGGCTTCACCTGCCGAGTGATGTACAGTGACGATAACTTGCAGATGCCTTGGTGTGTGACATTTGCATTAGTGTTTTTAATCTTGCTCATTTACAGCACCCAATCCCCTTTCCTTCCACCATCCCGGGGAAGCTGCGTCCTTGTTCCGGTGAGCTTTGGAGGTGGGGTACAGATGCTGCTGCTTGCTGTTGTCTTCTGAGCGAGGTCTTTGCTGTCAGGTTTCTAGGACCAGCTTAGTGGTGGAGGAAGCATAAGGTTGCGCTTGCCCAAAGCCTGCTAAAACAGTGAGGGGAAAGGAAAAAAAAAAAGCCCAACAATAAAATGCATGGAATCCTTGAAGAAACTGCAGTGACACTTAGTGACTGAGGAAAGGGCTAAGTAAAAGAAGAAAGAAAATGACTTGAGAACACAAAGTAAATTGCCATAAAACGGGTGTTTATGCACGAACAGGTTTGTGAAGCCTTGCTCTCTGCTTCGAGTGCATAGTTAATGAACAAAACCTTGAGATAGTTTTCGTTCAGTTGTGATTATTGCCAGATTTGTCTGTGCAAAGGGAGGAGAGATGAAAAAATAATAAAGGCAGTTGACTGTAGCAGGTGGTGAAGGTGAGCAGGAACAAGCACAGGGTGGTTTGGCCTTATCCTCTTCTGCCCTGAGCCAGAGCATGGTTTTGCCCTTCATGTCAATGACAAGACATGTGATCACGCGCCTGAGAGCATGATCTGAAGACTGTACGCGTGTGCTTTACTCCCTGTTTTTGCCTTTGGGAATGTGTGGGATGCCTGCGCTTAGGGGCGGCAGCGGGGCCAAGAGGTCTCTGTGAGGGGAGGCCGGGGCCAGGCGCAGCCAGTTCTAGTAGCCCTGTGGCTGGGCCCCACTGAGCCCCTCAGCACCACGGGTGGCACCTCAGGGGGATGGAGGTGAGAGGGGGGGAAAAACACCAACAGGATGTCAGTAAGGGATCTCTCTCTCTGCATCTGTCTGTCTGTGTATTTTGACACAAGAGCTTTTCATTGTATTTTCTCCCCTGCCTTGCTGAGGAGGGGGAGTGAGAGTGCTGCCTGGAGGGCATTGGGCAGCCAGCTGTGGTCAACCTGAAATGCTTAATTGACCTCTAAAATGTAACTGTGGTGGGGTTTAGAAGTAGTAGTTCTGGTATTGACCATTGCTGGGACCTCTTGTGCTCTCCAGTATGCGTGTGGTCATGGGGAGCTGCCTGCTGAGGCACTGCTCTCCCAGTGTGTCTGGAATCAAAATGCGAATTGCACCACACAGGAGCTCATATGCACACTTAGATATTAAATTGCTTTCCCTGAAGCAATGACTGGATCACTTACATATTATTAGTGATTTTTAAAAAGTAATTTTGTTTCTTTTAAATTTTATTTATTTATTTGCAACAAGTGGTTTTGGGCCAGCACTGCATTGGGTCTGGCAGGGGAGAGACGCAAGGAGCACGGTGCAGCTTCCAGAGCTGCAGCAGATGAGACAATGGTCCTGCCAAATTTCATGCCAGAATGGTAAGGCCAGAGAAAGAAATGGAGAAGTGTGCAGATGCTGTTTGCCATCAGGGTTTGCGTATTTGAATATGCACAATTCACTTACACGAGGGACAGCAAACACTGTAAGGCCAGATCTTTAACCTGGCAGGTCTCTAGGCTGCATCCCTACTGAGTTTGGTGGCATTTTCACAGGTTGGGGGGGGGGAGGGGGGGAGAGCAGGATGAGGCCTGCTGTCATACAACAAGCACAAAGCAGTTAAGTATTAATTGTGGAATGACGATCCTTGCTGTTGTCTAGTTTGAGATGGCACCCCAGTTTTGTGCCCAGGGGTGTGCCGCAGCTTCTGCTTGGAAATGGAAATGCTTAACGAGAGAGTGCATTTTATGGGAACTGCAGGTGGCAGCAGGGGCTAAGTTTTACGGAAGAATTTCCTTTCTCCACAGTAGCTTGGCATATGGCAAAAAATTGAATCTCTGCAAGAAGCCTTCTCTTAAAGCCAACACTCCATATTTTTAAGGACTTGTCAGCTCCTTGTAGGTGTAATTTTTTCAATAACTGTAATGACACTTCCCACTCCCTTTGGGCTGCCCTGCACTGGTTTCCCCCAGGGTGGGTTTCTGGTGATTGATTTGCAGCGTTGGCACTGTTCTATAAATGCTCGTTGAATTCTGCTTTTATTTACTGGGTTCCAACTGGGTAAGTAACTTAAGTGGTATATTCCTTACATTTACCACAATCAAAGTCATGTCTGTTTGAATTTAAGAAGCAGGTGAATTGCTGTACGTTAACCATAGGGCTTTGAAGTCCTGTGTGTTACACAGAAAAACATTGAACAGATCTGAATGAACTTAAGTACAAGAGAGTGATAAAATCTTGGTTTTGTTTCTAGTCACTGAGAAGACCTTAGTTCAAGGATTAGCAAAGACATAATGAACAGACTGTTGTCGTCCTGTGCTCTATGTATAATTTTTGGTTTAGGAGTTGTCTGTCATCTAGTGCTTGCTTATGTAGGATACACACATTTATTTATCTGATTCAGAGACAGTGCACTGAAATAAAAGTGGACTTGCGTGGTTCAGACAGCTCATTGTATAAACAGACGCATGCCCACGTGCTGTATGTATGCCAGGATCAGCCAGCGGTTTGTGTGTATGTGTGTTTTTTAAGTTATGCTGCACTGCATGATGATTAAACTGGTAAAACTTCCTAAAACACCTAAGGCTGCTATTTCTGAGCTCTGAGGTGAGGCTGAGTACAGAAGAATCTGTTTCTAAAAAGTACTAATTGTTGTTACTGATAAAGTTGTACAATAGTAAGTGAAAATCCCAGAGGGACTCATTCTGGTACTGGCAAGGTCAGTTCAAAATCTGCAGTAAATGTTCTTGGTAGCATGTTTTCCAATTAAAAAGCTATAGCGAAGTACTTTAAATGCATTGCTGGGAATTAAATACTTCTCTAGAGCTAATTGCTTTTGTCGGTAGTTCTTCAGATGTACACTAGAAAGATGACAGATAGTTTGAACTGTGAAGGGCTCCTCCATGTTTTAAAAGCCTTCCCGGGGACGAAGCACTCCGATGTTGTTTTCCCCCTTGTGCTTCTTCCCTGGCGCAAAGTGCTGCTTACAAGCCGTATATCTGCGCACTTGCTCCTGGTCAGAGCAGGAGCGTCGGTGAATCTCTGTGCAGGAGCCAGTGCTGTTAGAGAGCACGTCCCAGCCCTCTCGATGGGGAATACTAACATACAGTATGATGTAGAACTGTGTTGCCTATTAAAAAAGCAATTATTTAGGGCATGTAGAAAAGAGATTGTACTATAAATTAAACAAAGAACAAGATGCATTTCAATAACTGTTCCTGGGTAATGGGAAATCTCAGGCTGTGCATGTAGGGTTTTACTGTCAGTATGCTGCTGTTGGGGAGGGTCCTGGGGAAGGGGGCTCAGGAGGGAGAGAGGTGTTCTGTGCACATATTCAATCACAGTTTAAAAAGAATTAGCTCAAGCTGCACTCATGGACCCTTGCTATTCCCTTATCACAAACATTTGTCTGAATTTATTTGGCTGAACATCTGATGAAAACAAATGTCAAGGTTATGTTGCCTGCCCTGAGTGCCGAATTTGGCTTGCGTGCAGGAGCGTGCCTGTACTTGTCCAATCCAGAAAGAGCTGGAGCGCCCTGTGATTTACCTTAACAATTATAATCAAAGCCACATAGCTCAAATTATGAATGTTTGATCTTCAGTGCTTATAATCAACCCAGAGAAGAAACTCCCCAGAAGCTATTTTATTGAATAAATTTAAATAATGCATTAATTTTAGGAAATAATCGCATATGAGCAAATGGCTAAGTTAATCAAAGTATTAATTTGTTCAGCTCTTAGGGATATGTAAAAACTTAAATCATGTGTAAATATCACATTTTGCATGTGCATACTTAACACAAAATATGAGTTAGATGTAGTGCACACATAGCTGAATAAAGACTATGTAAATGTGTTTTAATGATGCTTAATGGGGGACTGATATACATCGGGTTTGGAAACGGTTTAGGAAATTGCACAGTTCCAGTTCTGGTGCACAGGTTAATGCTTATTTCCCTCGTGACCAAGCTCTTGGTGGAGAATCCCAATCAAGGTCATGCATGGAGACACACCGGTAACACATAGCCTTTTGGCAAAACTTCTTGCCACAAAACTTATTGTAGTAAATTAAATGCAAAGTGTGTCTGTATTTATGAAGTATCCCAAACTGTGCAACTTAGCTGGAAAAAGAGAGAAATGGGAGAGGGGCTATTGCCAAGTGAAATGCCATCGCAGCTGGTGCGGCAGGCAGCGTGAGAGGTGGGTGAGGCACACAACAGGTCATGGTTTGCACCTCTGCTGCCTCTGGGCTCAGCAGTGGCGAGCAGGACCCGTGCAGCCCAAGCAGGTTGGGGTGGTGCTTCCCAGAGGCTCCCTTGGGAGCTGCAGTCTTCTTTTTGAAAGTGATCTAGGAAGTTATGAACCTAACTTGCGGTGGCTCCATAGCATGTATAGGTCTGTTGGCAGATGTTGAGGGCTGGTGGCAAACTCTGGCAGCCTTCACTGTACTGTGGCCACCCCTTAGAGCCCATCAGGGTTTGCACTGTTTCTGCATCTGTAATGAGTAAACGGCGTCTGCAGCAGGGAGAATGGTGATATCACACCAATGGAAATGATAGCATAGAAAGCGGATATTTAAAGTTGAAGTTAATGCGCCTCTGGTCCTGCTGTGCCCGCTTTGTGTATGTGATATATTCATGCGGAAAAGTACTGTGTTCTTTCCTAGATTGACAGGAGGTTTTCATTTCTTACAATGTACCAGTCTTCATCTGATTTAGCTATTTCTATCCTGGCATGTGGCATGGTATATTAACAGTCTCGCAGCAGTCTTCAGTGGGCTCAATAAAATTAATGTGAGTATTAGTCAAATACTGGCTGACAATTTTCTTAGGCTGGGCTCTGACAAGAGCTGTGGTTGGGAAATTATTATTTTCTTCTGTTATTTCATTTCAGTTAATGTTGATGTGTGGGGCGATATATATGGTGGTTATTTTTTTTTAAATAGGCTCTTTATCCTGACTCAGTCAGGGACTGGAGTCTGGTATTTGTATTAAATATTGTATCAAGTGATTTGCAGTAGCTGTGGGGTTTAGTGGGATGAGAGCTATTTGTTTTTACACAGAAACCTCTGGTTCCTTTTGTTAGGGCTTTTGGATTGCTTTTATGCTCCACTCTCACAGGAGAAATGTAAATGCTACTGAAAAATTGTATTTTGATTATAGACACAGATAGCAAGGAAGCATTACAGAAGAAGTTAGGTTTGTCTGCTTTTTGCCTGATTTTTCTTAAAGCATGGTAATTATATTCCACTGCCCTCCTGCTGAGAAAATAGCATGCAGGTGCTTGGATGAGAAATACAACATTGCAGCTGCTGTTGGCCTGAGCTTTAGTGGTCAAGCCCCCTATGAAGTTACAGGGGAAGGCACCCCAGGGACAGCAGGCCCTTATGGGGATTTTGGGGGTGATGTGGGAAAACCAGACTGCGAATAGGCTGAACGTGGAAAATTCAACACGTGGTTTTTGAACCCAGACTAGCGGAGATGCTGTGGCAGCTCACTCAACAAGAGGGCCGTGTCTGAGCAGGGTGAGGAGGGGAGCAGCCAAGACTCTTGCTCGAGGCTGCTTTTCCCATAAGCAGAAGCCAGCAGGGGCTTTTCGTGCTGGCAGCCTCCAAACTGGAGCTCCCTGCAGTTTTCCCTTAGTTTTGGTGATGGCACTCGCTTCCTGCCTAGCCCCGCGCTGGTGCTGGGGAGAACTCCCTGCAGCCTCATCGTGTTCCCTGCACACATACTGTCCTGTTCCTCCTTGGTTTATTAATCTTAACTTACTGAAGTAAATTTATGGATTTATTGCTGTTGCTCCCTAGGAGGGGGTGACCCTGTCCTTGGGCAAGGCTGTGCTCTCAGCTGGCACGTGACACTGCCTGGATGCAATGCTTGTTGCTTCACCGGCTTGCCTGGCTTTCTTCATATGTGAAGGCTTCTGAAATAGGCATCCTCGGGATTTTACTGTCACCAGGTAATCTGATCAATATAATGGATGGCTGCCAAAATTCAGGTAGGCCCTTGAAGCTGAGACGCGAGGTATATTACATTATGAGCTGACTTATTGCACCTTAGGTTATTTCCTTGCTTGTGCAGTACAGCTATTTTATTCTGTCCTTCTGCAGCTCCTGAAGAAGAGCAGGGAGGAGTAATCAGAGTGCTTTGTGGAGGAAAAAGGGCGTTTCCAGCCAGGTGAAAAGCACACAAACTCCATTTCATCTTGACTTATAAATCAGCACTAGAAAAGTGCTATGGTCCTGCTTTTCTTGTTACCTAATACATTAGGAACAGAAAGCAGTGCATTTAATGTTACATACGTAAATGTGCTGGCATTTGTCTATTCAGCCATGTTTACTAGAGTAATTACAAGTCAGATCAGGTGTGCTGTTGCTGACCTTTAAGGAAGGGACCAAAACAAAAGGCAAAACAAGTTTTACAAATGTTAGGCAGAACAAAACCCTCAGCTACTTGCCGTGATCTCAGTATATATTCATATAAGGAAATTAAAAGACTTGATGCAGACAAAGGCTATTGTGATAGGTCCCAGTGAAAATTTCAGATAAAGTGACCTTAAAAGGAAAAAAAGAAAACCCCCCACAATTTTCTTCTGTGTTAGCTAGGGAGGAAAAGGTTGCAATCCTCCAATTACAACTTATAAAGATAGAGAATAATCAGTGCTAGCAGCAAAAATAGGGTTCTGCTGATATTTTTCAATTGTGTCTCAACTGTTAAACGCTGATAAATACAAGTTTGTTATTTAAATGTGAAAATAATTTATGGTAGCACAAGATAGAAATTGGAACTCAAAATATTAATGCTGGCTATTTATCTACTGGTTGCCTCCCATGCAAGCAATTAATTTGAGCACTCAGGTATTTTCATGCATTCTGTGGGATGCTTTTATGCAATTTACATAAAGAAATTGCTGATTTCCAAATTACATCTCATACACTGAAGAAATTTCCCCGAGGTGGCATTGCTGCCGTTGCCTGTTGAAGTTGCCCATGGAGAGCCTGCGTTCCCGTCCTGCCTGGCGGCTGCCCCAGCCCCTTCCTGGCATGAACATAAATCCCCTTCCCATCACATGGTTTTGCAAAGCATAAGGAAAGCAGCTGGGGGCCCCTTCAGTCCCAGTTTGGGGCAGCTTGTGCTCTGAAGGCGATGTGCTTTGCCTGTGGGTGAGTGTGAAACCTGGGCAATTTGGGCAGCTGGAGAAACCACTGCTGCTTTTCAGTTGGACTGAGGCCAGGTGCTGCTGCAGTGGCGTGGCAATGCTCCTCTGAGGATGGATGTTTGCAAACTTCAGCGTCTTTGGGATGACTCTCTCAGAAGGGAAAAATTTACCCAGATGCCAGCATTACCATGAGTGATCCCCTGTGTTTTCCCTTGTCAGTTGATTTGGTTATGGAGCTTTGCTTGGTTTTGTCTCCCCTGAGCATCCACATGCATGAAAGAGATATTTTATTAATTTCCGTTAATCAAATGCAGAGTCCTCTCAGCACAGATCCTGTGCATGTGTGTCTGCATTTGAATCGCTTTAGTAACACAGTGGCAAAAGCAAAAATTTTGCCTGGGCAACAGAACTATTGTATAGATTTTAACCTTAATAGTACTTGTAGAATATTTTCCCCACACCACCTGCGGTGGGCTGTAATTGCTTCTTCCCTTTTACCAGGAGCACCTGGAACAGCTCTGCTGCTAATTTCACTGGTGTCATTTCTCTCCCAAAGGCAAAAATAAGGTTGATTCTCCTTTAGATGAGAGTCGACTTCTGTCACATCCCTGGCTATGCAAACCTATATAGGCTCACCTTGGGATTTTGCAGACTCTCATCTGTGACCAGTTGCATTTCCATGGTGCTATCGGTTATCTTCTGAGACTGCTGCCTGTTTTGCTTTTCCAGGGGATGAAATAACTGCTCACTCCTTGATATTCCCATTGAGGCTTATCCGTGGAAGGACAGTGACCTGCGGGACAGCATGCTGACTGGCAGTAGCCCAATATCTGCATTACAGGTCTTAGGGTCTCTGGTTTCTCAGAATTACTTAATAGTAAAAAATTACTTTGGATTCTTGAGCATTACACTTTCTGAAATACCATTTGACAAAAAGCAGGTTCAGTGATGCCCACTGTTAGTGGCTTACAATACATTTTGAAAACTGGCTCTGTAATATACCTCTTGCTTGGTATTTTTATTTTGTTGCTTATTCTGGGTATGCTGATTTGTCCGAACACACACAGCTGAAGATTATGGGCATTGCAGTAGCAAAGCCTAGCAATTATATCCCCTTTTCTGTGCCAGCCTGGAGGCTAATCCCAGTGTCCTTTTGTTTCTCTTCCTTTGTTCCCTGGTAGAAAGGAAAATGCCCCTGGCCTGTCACCTTGGCTTTATGTTTTAAAAGTTTTGTGTGTTTTTCTAAAGATGGACAGAATTTTCCATAGGGGATGGGCACCACATCATGTCTGCAGGACCTCTGTCCTCAGGCAGACACCAAATTAATGTATTTCACATGAATGAGAGGCACGTACAGGGAGAGAGAGAGAGCAGATCAATGTTTAATTATGCAAATAGTCTTCTAGGCTTTAATATTAAACTGGAATAAACCTATCATAACAGCTGTGCTGGGGACAGGCAGTGAGCAAGCTGCTGTGCCTGGGTGCGGCATTGGCAGAGGGCTCACAGTGGGTGCGGGTGCAGGGAGTCAGGGTCTGGATGGCAGCTCCTGGCATCGCTGGAGAGCTGCACCCGGCTCCCGCTCACGAGGGAAGAGATGAAGTTTCTGGGTGAAAACTCAGTATAGCTGGGTCTGGCTACAATATAGCTTTCTAAATTGTTGTTATTTAAAGTACTCTCAGTATTAATTCAGGCTCTGCTTGGCTCACCTGGTGTTTACTTATGAAGATGCTTGTCTCTAGTGCTCTCCTGCCAGCTGTGGCTGCAGTGACTTGCACAGTGAGGACTATGAAGTGAGAGGTACTGAACTCTGACAAGCCTGTGCTTGGTAGGGCTTTCACGTCGAGCCATGGCCATTTACTTGTGCTGGGCTTGTTGAGCTTTTTCAGGAATCCAAGTTCAAAATTTTCTCTTGGCGAGTGCTTCTCCAGGAGGGTGGGAGTTGGCTTGCTTCCTTGTGGGGCTTCCCTGTGGTGTGTGAGCAACATCCATGGAGATACGAAGCCTTCTGGAGGATTCAAATATCGGTGGGCAAGTGTTACGGTGATGGAAGAAAACTGCACCCATCTGCACAATGTGATGCGCTTTAGAATTTTGTTTCTCTTAATTCTTTAATATGGCACCTTTTCAGTTCTAATTCAAACCTTCATAGTGACATTCGCACTTCTGCTCATTGTATCCATCCCTTTCAGCATCCTTGTGTCTCACCAAGTTGCTGGTGAGCCCAAGGAGGAAGGAGACGCAGCACACGGGCAGCATGTGCCTCCTGGCAGGGATCAGGCTATTTGACCATTTGAGTGTGTTCAAATCCGGGGGAACAGTAAAAGCTGCACACTGCAAATAAGTTTTAAGAGAACAGATATATATTTTTTTTTTCCCTCTTTAATCTCTCTTTTTGCTTTTTCTCAGCAGGGAGTCCCCCCACCCCTTGGTGCTTGTGTCCATTGCAGTGGCAAGGTGTAGAGTTAATATGGCTGGTGCATTTCTCTTAATGAGGGCAATGTTGAAGCCGTGCGGGTCTCTGTTTCCTGTGCCAATTTTTTGGGATCTCTTCTGCTTTTGTTGTTTTCCCTGTTCCTTTTTTATACCCTGTTGGATCCTCAGGTGGATGAGCAGAAGTGCTCACCCGTGAGATGCTCTGGGAGACATGGTAGGGAGGGCAGATTTCTTCTGATACCCTGCTTGCCTGGTAGTTGTGTTCAGCGTGAGTCTTAGCTTGCATAGTTAAGATAATGGAGGAGGACGAGGAATACTGCCTGCTGTTGTGTTAGATTAGGTAATGATTTTCTAGCTCACACAAGCTGTATCAGGTTTGTTTCAGTGCCCACACAGTGCCTTGATTCACTATCAAAAGAAAGTCTTGCATTATGCAAGGAGTAAGGTATAAGGAGCAGAGCTACTGCTGAGCATGGTTTTACATTGCCTCTGAATATTCACGGTAATCAAAGATCACACAACTTTGTTTTCTAGAGTTAAAATATTTTTTGGTAGCCTGGACAATTTCAACCTGCACAATAGATATTGATACAAATATCAAATAGGTCTGTTACCTCCTCTAAAGCAACGGTTACTAGGCAGTGGACAGAGGGACTGAAACATGAGTCATGATAATATTTTGGGTATATCGACAAAAACAAGCACTTCAAAATGCTAATTTTTATTCTTTGCTAATTCTTAATTCAAAAGTCTTTGTGCTCTAATACAGTTCAAAGCCTGAAGATGAGCGAAGACATTCTCATCCACAAGGTGAGATAACGGTGTTTAATTGCCATCTACCATGTTTCCAAGTTATTTATTATGAGAAGAGCTGTCATGAGGGTGTACGGTATGGTGGGAAGGCAGAAAATGAGGATGTTTGTCACTGCAGTTTTGTAGAACCGTCTCACGCTTTAACACTTGCTCAAGGAGGGGGTGGCTTGTGTAATGAATGCCCAGAAAATGCGTCCATCTGTGAAGGAGGATGGTTAGAGGTGAAATAGGGCCAGTATTTGCCTGTTTGCTTTTATGGTATGCTGTAGGACATGCTTTTCCCTTTGGGGTCTGCCTGTTTCATCAGTAGGGTTTTGCGGTAGGAAGAGAAGGTAACTAGGTACATTTTGGACTGCGACAATGAGCTTCCGTCTAACAAAATCGCGTTTTGCAGTTTTCACTCTTGGCTTGCTGACAAGATGATGAAAGGTAGCATGGTGTGTGTGCCTTGTTAAATAGGCACTTTACTTCCAGAGGTAGGTTGATAATTTTTAAAATGCTCTGCTTGAGAAAGGCAACGAGAGGAGAAAGCTATGCAACTTTAACATGCTGATATACAGGGAAAGGGATTGATCTTTAATCAGGGAGCGGTTTAGGGGGTGAGCAGGGTGTGAGAACTGGGTTTTTGGGCATCACCTCCTGTTCGGCCTCAGGGATGGGACAGTCTCAGGGGCTTTGGAGGCTGTCAGTGAAGTGCCCATTGAAATCACTGCTCCTGACTGACTGGGGTGCCAATGCTAGGGAGCAGCTGCAAATGATAGGGCTTGGAAGGGGTCCCTAAACACTGAGGACAGGTGGGAATCGCCTGTTAATTTAGGGGATTTTGATCTTTCCTGGTGGTATTGTGCTTAAGTAGTCGTGTCCCAATGAAGTATAAAGAGGGCAGCATTGGTGGCTGGTTTCCTTGATGCCGTTGAGGGTGGGTAAGAGCTAAAGGAAGGATGAGGGATTACATTTCTTTCTGATGCTTGGTGGAAGCTGAAAGCTTAGATGGCAACTCCAATGCCTCAGCAGACGGACATATGCGAAGGTGAGGAAGAATATAGATGTTAGCGATGCAAGCATATGGAGAAACCAGAGAGGCCAGGAGCGGGAAGGGATGAAGAGATTGGAGGTAGAAAAATAGTGAGTAAGGTGAAAGGGGAGGAAAAACCTTTCTGCAAGTCGCATCCTCGTTTCCAAGCCTGGGAGTGGCTGTTCCCCAGCAGAAAGCTTGGGTACCTGCAGATGGCAGCTGCGACACAGGAGATGGAGTTTGCCAGGTCTCCAGCAGCAAAATAAAGACCAGTACGAATCAAAGGGGAGGAAAGAGCCACATTTCTTAGTCTGTGTCTGTCTGGCTGCTGCTGGCTCCCTGTTGCAAAAGCTTCCAAACAGCGGACCTGACAGGCAGACCAGGGACTGTGTGGCTGTGGGGACTTCGTTGATGCCCCTCTCTCAGGGTTTAATAGGGGCCAGGAAGGAACCACCACAGCATCCTCATAATCCACTTAGTTGAAACAGCTGAGAAAGCAGAGAGCATCAGGCACTGCTTCCCAGCTGGCTGTAGCATGGAGAATGAGACCCTGAGAACTACAAATGCTTAAAGGAAAGCCCCTGCAGGGTTTTGCTGCTCAAACCTGACTCCTTCCAGCCTGCTGCTGGGTGCAGTGTAGCACTGTTGTTGGTGGCACAATGCTGGGCCCAGGCAATGAAAAGTCCGTGGTTGCTTGAAAGGGCCGAAAGGAAAAAAAGGTTAAAAACTTGAACAGGACAGTGGCAAGAGCTGTTAACGGAATAATCAGCAAATGGTACAATGAGTGAAGGATGACCTGGCAAACCCTCTCTCGTTCCACCAGCGTCTCTCTGTTCCTCTTTACTGCTCTGCTTTTATGTTCCCTTTGGGATCATGCAGACAACAGGCAATCAGGCAAGGATTTGCAGGGAAGATTAGGAACAAGTGTTGTATTTTTGTTTTTTTATTTCTTGTAGTATGATAGAACAATGCCGATGCATTTTTTCAAAAGCACCTCAATCCTTGTTGTTCTTCCTGTGGATCGCTGAGGATAAAAGTGTTCTGATTGCTGCATTTTATATATGATGCATTCAAATAATTAAACATTCTCATGTTGCAAACTCATGATAAAAGAGCTAGGAAATGCTAAAAGAAGGCTGTTTAGGGAAACATTTTGGATTTTACAGGCTGTTCGCAGGTAAAACAAGGTGTCTGGTTAGCCATCCAAAACCGTCTGCAAGTCAGTATCAGTCTTGTTCAAACTGCACTGATAGCATGGAGGGAGGATCACCTCCTATGCTCTTCTCACATGCACGTCTATGTCGGACTCTACACTCTGGCTTGTGGTGAAGTGGCTGTTGTGTTTCCTCAGTTTCTGTGATCGTCTGGTGTCTGTGCTTAGGCATAAGCAGCCCACACTGTGCGTGGCTGCTCTTCCCCATGTTGTGTGCGGTGTGCACACTTGGCACTGGCATCACAGGAGGGTTTTAAGTAACACATGAGGTACTGCATCAAGCATAAACTCCTCTGTCCATCCAGATTAAGTTTGAACTCAAGAGTGTGTTTTAGGTCACTTTAAGGCCACTTCATGGCCTTGACTGAATATTTGTGAATTGAATCTGTAAGAGATGAACAGATCTCTGTGCTATCTCTACACCGTAGGGCTGAGTGCTCATAACTCAGCTGCTGTATTTGGTTGCTCACATACAACTTTGTTTAAAGCACGGATAAGGGCAAACACTGCTCTGCAGTCATCTCTTCCATTTCCAAGAGTGGTAAGTCAGACAACTGTTGCCTTTGCAACTTCTGATGATTAGAAACACCATGTGCATTTTTGTATTATGAGGAAGTTACCAGTAAAAGTTGCTCTGGTGCTTCCTGGTTTTGTTACGGTACCTGAGCAAAGTGAGTTTGGGAAGACCTGCAGTAAACTGCCTTACATGTTCCTGTATGGCTCTTAGAGCGAATGTCAGAGAGGAGCAGAGCTCAGCTTTTCTACTGGAAAGCTTTAAGTGTCTTACAATAACCTGAATTTATAGCTATTTGGAAAGGACGCAGCAGAGCAAGTTGGGGAACACCTGCTGGAGACAGAAATTTGAATTCAAGTAGTCGGCACAGCTCTTGCTGCAGTTGCTAGCAAGGAGCTCACAGCCTCTATTATTTGATGGCTGAAATCATCTTACAGCTGTTTAAACTTACAGCAGTTTGAGAAGAACGCAACAGAGCAGAACAAATTGTTTGTACGGATAGTACGAGCCCAGGCGAACCTGGGCTGTGTGTCCTGGATGAGCAGGTGTGCTCCCGTGGGGTTTGTCATCTCCAGGGCCACTCACCAGCCAGCTGGGCTCATCCCAGCAATCCTGAGCTGCAGGACTGGGATTTGGAAAGTGAACAGTGGTGACGGTAAAAACAACAGCTTTAACCAGAGGACGTTAGCATTTGGAAAGCGAGGAAGCAGAAATCCGAACAAAAATGCTTATCCATGGAGGAAAGACATGCCAAGGAATGTGGGGTGTGTTGAGAAGAGTGTGGCCAGCAGGTCGAGGGAGGTGATCCTGCCCCTCTACTCTGCCCTGGTGAGGCCGCATCTGCAGTGCTGTGTCCAGTTCTGTGCTCCCCAGTTCGAGAGAGACAGGGAACTACTGGAGAGAGCTCAGCGGCGGGAAACGAAGATGATGAGGGGACTGGAGCATCTCTCTTATGAGGAAAGGCCAGGAGACCTGGGTCTGTTTAGCCTGGAGAAGAGAAGGCCGAGAGGGGATCCCTTCAATGCTTATAAATATCTAAAGGGCAGGTGTCAAGAGGTTGGGGCCAGATTCTTTTCAGTGGTGCCCGGCGACAGGACAAGGGGCAATGGGCACAAACCTGGAACAGAGGCAGTTCCGCCTGAATGTGAGGAAGGACAACTTTGCTGTGAGGGTAACAGAGCCCTGGCACAGGCTGCCCAGAGAGGCTGTGGAGTCTCCTTCTCTGGAGAGATTCAAACCTGCCTGGATGCATTCCTGTGCACCGTGCTCTGGGGGCACCTGCTTTAGCAGGGGGGTTGGACTGGGGGATCTCCAGAGGGCCCTTCCAATCCCTACCATGCTGTGATTCTGTGAACTGTTTTTGCCTGAAATACGAGCCCTGAGGAGCTCTTACCTAGGGCTGAAGATGTAGCTGTCAAGTTAAATGAGTGTGGCTGCGTCTGAGACAGTCTCCTCACTGCAAGTGTGCGTGCAAGTCCCTTACAAGCTGGGACATATCCATTGGGCACAACAGGTAACAGGCAGCAGCTTATGTAAGTGTGGAACAGTGCCTTGGATGAGCTTAGCTAGGACATCTTGGAAGCAAAAGCATGCTGTAAAAACAGATCTTAACTGAGATTTTAATTCCTACCATAGTGGAAGTGGCTTTAGCGGTAGGACATAGGGATTGATTTTCTCTTGGGAATACAGTTCTCTACCAGCATACCCAGCAAAATGCAGGCTCTTGGCTTTTCCTTCTGTTCTTTATACCGGCCTACTGCTTCAGAATGAAATTGAGGTGCCCTGTACAGTACTTTGTCCTTAAACCTTTGCAAACACACAGCAATTCTTTAAAAAAAAAAACAAACCCAACCAAACAAGAAAAAACCACACAGTAATGCACAGTTTTTCCAATGATCCGTCATGTACTTTGAGAACTGGCAAGTGCATATTTCCAATGTTTTTAAGCTCTTTATGGATCAGAGGTTCCAGAGATGTATCTAGTTTTAAATGAGGCTGAGACTGTCTTTTACGCGTGTGGCCTAAGAAACCTGAATTTAAAACAAGTACAGCACTGCAGCACCATAGTGAATTTGTGAGAGCTGGAAACACCTCCAGGGAGTGTTGTTCTCCTGCGGCTCCCCTGTGCAACATGGCTTCTGTTATTAGGAGAGAAACGTGAAAGCTTCTGCAGTAAACCCGGTTCATTCCCTGTATGGAAAGGGAGTTTGGGGTGCCAGGAAAAGGTAAGTTAAGGGATCTCCACTGTTTATCAGTTCTGCCACCTCCCATGACTTTACCGGCCTCGTGGCATTTAGTGCTAATGCCACAGCTCCTGGGGAGATCTGAGTGTGCTGGAGTATTGGCGTCTCTTAGGCTTGTGATCCTGTGGCAAAGGGGAAAGATAAAAATGCGACACAACTGCAAGTTAAAGAAGCAACATTCAGAGGGGGGAAAAAACCCCAAACATTTCCCCAAAACATTTTTGAGGTTTAGGGACTTGGTTTGGGAACTCTGTTTTGATGACACACTTGCTAATAAGCCCAAGAAGAGATTTATCTTTGTTTTCCTCGAGATTTTGAGTGCAGTTAGTGATCTGCTGCTGCCCTAAATCAATCCTGTCATCTGGCCAGTTATTCTCTGTTTTGTCTCTACTACTGAGCTCATTTTCTTTTCTCAAGTGTGATATAAAATCCGTATGTACTTCCTGAAAATTGAAAGACTTAACAGTGCTTTGTGGAGTGCGGCTCAGTCGATGTGCGCGTGGCACAGAGGAATTTAGGGGTAAAAGTTGTTTTAGAGGTGCTCAGAGTTATGGTCCTGCTGAAAGATTAGTGAGAAGTTCAGCTACGCGTTTTTCAGAACCCATAAAACTTGCCAAGCCTGCAAATACGTGATGTCTGGGCTTTGGTGTTGACTAAGCACGGTGCAAATACAGGTGGGTCCAAAAGCTGGAAACAAGAGGTTAGGTATATAAAAAAAAAATGAAAACAAAACCCAAGATGACGGAAGAGAGAAAAATGCCCTGCCAAAAGTAGTCCCTTAATTATCCACTGTCAGAAAAGACAACTTCCAGAAGAGATTGTCTTGCCAGGTGCAACTGTGAGAAGAAACCTAATTACTGAACCAAAATTGTACACATTTTGTAGGATGATAATAACGTATGAAGTATAAAATATATTAAAAGTCAGAAGAAGCCATGCTGTATTTCCTTCAGATTGTGGATTGCCTCTCTTCCAAAGATACTGGATGTTTACCTGCCCAGTACTAACAGCACTAAGTATATTTACTGTTTGTAAATGAAGTATTTGAATTGTAGGTAACAGCTCAGGATTATGAAGCTTTTCACTGCCAACAAAATGGCTAGGAGCTGAAGGAGCCGACTGCTTGCTGGTCCCAGCTGTAAGAGACAGACCAGAGTGCAGGTAAAGCTGCTTTCTGATTATCAGAGATGATTTCAGACATTGCCTGACTCTTCATCATCTCGGCATTGTGCTGAATATCAGTAGCCGGTAGGGAAGGGGGTTCTTGTGTCCCTGCCTGAGAAGCAAATTGTGATTTCTGCTCTCTGTGCCAGGTACACGCCTGTGCCGGCAGCTACACAGGAGCTTTCCCTCTGCAGAGAGCGGCTCTTGGGGGTTTGCAGAGAATAATGTTTTCCACAGCCTTGTTTTCAGCTTTAGGCAGGTCTGGCTTCATTTTTTAGGGGGGAGAAAGAAGGCTTTCTTGCTATGTGCTTCACTGCTGTCCGGTTTCACTGGTGTCCTAAGTGTGAGAGTGACCCTAGTTGTGAGTAGAAGAGCCTCGGTGGGACTGTGGGCTGGAGATGGGCTGCTTTTTGCCCCTTCTGCCCCTCCTCTGAAGATCAGGTAGAAGAAATGCCTTTGAGAGAGGGTTTTCGACCTGCTTCAATGCAGTAATGGATTACTGAGAAGCAGCAGTACCAGGGAGTATGAATGCAATTTTCTCTTGCATGATTTGGCTGAAGATCAGAAATGTGCTTCAGTGAATAGGAACATCATTGATTAAAATGGCATGACTGTTGATGCCGTATTACAGCGGTATCTTGCGGTGTTGGTAGCTCAAATCTATCTTTTCTTGTTAACTTAAACTTTAAACTCTGAGAAGACTGTAAGAATTTAAAAATCGCCCCCTGCAACCTATGCAGACCTTGAGCCAGACTGAGAGATAAGCGAAGAAAATGCATATTTGCTTTTCATTCATGCTTTTTTATCCAGCTGAAAGAGCTCTATACTGCTTTAAATGCTATTGCATCTCATTTTTAGTTGAATATAAGCTGATGGTAATAGATGAGATGTCAGATATCTTGTGAGGGCAGCTACCTGGCAATGACATATTGTTAACAGTAGTTTAAATTACTGCACTTGTTTCAGAACAAAGTGGAGTTCTATCTATTTTTAACCTAAGTTTCTGAACTATCTGATTGGAACTTAGTACTGGGGAGTCCTTAAAATAAGTACAAATTTTCTTCATGATGATCATCAGGGTATGATGGTTGTGGGTAATTTTTAGGTGGTATTGTCAAATCAGAGGAGTTGAAAGCTCACTTCTCAGCTAATTGTTTGAGGTGTTTCTTGTGTGTTTTTAGTTTTTGTTTTATTTTCTTTTGGAAAAGCTGAAGATTAAAATCTCTCTGTATTTATCTCTGCACCCCTTCTCCATGGTTGATGGTATTTACATAAATGTTTAGGCCATTTTCTAGGCTCTTCCCTTCATGCAAGACTGGCTGGAATCACATTAAAACACCCTTTTACCCAGGAGCCGAGAGGGAGCACCACAGCGTTTGGGCACCTCTGTGGCTCCAGTGCCTGGGGCTGGTGGGTGTGCATATGCACGTGTTTATCTGGGGTGTTCCTGCAGCTCCCCAGACAGCGCTGCAACCAGGGCCAGGGTTTGTGAGCCCTGTTGCCTGAAGGTTTCCTGGGATCACAGCGTGCATGAAGGCAGCAGCAGAGGGATGGGGAGGAGAAGCATTTAGCAATATTTAGCAGGGGCTCTCACCGAACCAGGCTGATCCACTCCCCGTCTTCTCTGTTAACTCAGGGGGTTCTGCTGCCACAGGTGTCTCTGGTGTTTGTCACATCAGGAGGGTTGTCAGTGGGCCACGCTGGGAGCAAATTATGGGAATAAGAGCCCGTAATGGTCAGACTACAGTGCTGTGAGATTTTTACAGTCATAGAATCATAGAATGGTAGGGGTTGGAAGGGACCTTTAGAGATCATCTAGTCCAACCCCGCTGCTAAAGCAGGTTAGCCTAGAGCAGGTTGCACAGGAATGCATCCAGGCGGGTTTTGAATATCTCCAGAGAAGGAGACTCCACAACCTCTCTGGGCAGCCTGTTCCAGTGCTCTGTCACCCTCACAGTAAAGAAGTTCCTCCTCATGTTCAGGTGGAACT
>VZSC01015398.1:56538-71650 GCA_013398225.1 Steatornis caripensis
CTTTAGAACCATTATTTATAGAATCGCAAGATTATTGACTTTGGTCAATGTTATCATTTCGTGGCCATAAGTCTTGTCAGATAATTAGTCTTGGCACCTCTCAGATGTGGGCTGCGACCCATGCAGGAGAAGATTTAGGTACATTTCCTGGGTAACAGGAGTTCCGGAGATGGTCAGGGAGCACCTAATCACTTCAACTCACTGTGATGGCAGCAGGAGTTCCAGGTGCAGTTAGGGAGTGCCTAATTGTCCCAACTCTCTGTGCTCATCCCAGGACAGAGAGGTACCGTATTACTTCATATCTTGGCTCACTGTACCAACAGGCAGGGTCATAGAGCGCCCAATTATCCCAGCTCTTTGTTCTTATATGCTGATGAATGATCTGACATTGCAATGCGGCTTGTTAGTAGGGGGAAGCGGGGCCTACACCACAACACCCTCTCAGAAGCGATGGTGTATACATGCAGTACTCCTACTGAATTCATTGTGGCTTAGTTGGTGTGGTGTGTTTTGGGTTTTTTGCCCTTGGTTACGTGCCTTTTTTGCAGTAATACTTTTGTAGGCCTGATCCAGCTGAAAATTCCCCACAAGAAGAAGCCTACTTCTTGTCATCGTTTTGTAGAAGATGAGCTGAAACCAAAAGATACTGAGTACTTGGGTCCTGTTCAAAACTTGCTCAAGGCTGACATGCTGCCACAGACCAGAGGAAGGCTGGGAAGCAAAGCTGGCTCTGGGGCAGCTGGAGGGGCAAAGGGGGAAGAGATGCTGTGCTGCGTGAAGCATCCTTTGGCTCTGATCTGCCTCTATGTCGGTGTTTGGTTTTTTTTTTGGTTTGTTTTTACAAAATTATATGATCTTAGGATGGATTAGTAGATAAATTTGTATGAGTAGCCATGAAGCAAGCATGCTTGCTTCAAGAGCAAGAAGAGCTCTTTTGAGACTGGAGCTGATATTTGCTAAGAGTAACTATGGTGTTGTAATTATGAAATTTTATTGTTAACTGAGTGCACCATATACACATTTTCATGTTTATTATGTTAATAATTTTTACTGTTCTGAGATATCTTCTATGCAACTTTCTGGTTCCAAAAGTTTCCCAAAACAAGCCTTTAATAATTTTCTCTGCTACCTTCTTGAATCTTTATACAGGAAGAACCACGGTAATTTTTTTTTAGCATTCAATCGCAAGCCCTTGGGATACAGTTAATTTCTCTGGCCCTGTATCACTGCTTTTCCAAGGATAAGAGTACTAGATGGCTCATTTGACAAACAGCAGCTGACAACTGCACTTAGTTTCAGATGACATTAAACTTTTGTTCCTCATTTAGAAGATGCATTTGATTTGGAAGACCTAATTCTGGTACAATCCTACTCTTATAAGGTTTAGACTGTACTGACGCAGAGGCTCTGTCACGTACATAACAAGTTATTCTGATAATAATAGAACAAAATTACTTTGAAAGAAAAGCCACATGTACATGCTTAGAAATACTTGTATTAAATCGAGTCCGATTGTTATAAGTTTCAAATTTCAAAGAAAATATCACAAGCTCAGCAAGACCAGATATATACATATTTTGCACAGGGCCAAATAAGACCATAATGGAAACTTTGGAACAGAGTTTTGTGTTTGGATACCTTTCTGTTGTACTGCCTTCTCTCTGTCAGTGCTGGGGCACTCTCATAGCTGAAGTTCACTGAGACGAGAAGGCTGAGAGCAGTCTGCTGTTGTATAGCCTTTTTTTTTTTCTCAGTACGTGTAATGGTCCCCAAAATGAATCCTGGTAGTGTGATAATATTGCTTTGAGCTCAGGTGAATTTTGGTCTTAAGTCGGATACACCTCGCTGTCTTTGAATACTCAGGATGTGGCGACAAATGCCTATCACAAGGTAAGAAATAACATGTTAAGGGACCTTGATCCTGCACTTAGTAGACAGATAAATTCCTTCTGCCTGGTCCAGCTGAAGGGAGAGGGGGGCCCTTGCATGAAATGAGAGTGTCACAAGGTCTCTGATTTGCCTGAAAAGCTGCTTGCTTGCGTGGAGGCTCATAGAGAGATGAAGAGCTAGGGTCTCAGAAAAGACAGCAGCAACCCATCATGACCAGTGCGACCTTGTAAAGCATTATAGGCTCAAATACGCAAAGAATTTCAGTGGCGATTAGACACAAATAGATTCACTGGGGCTACAGTAGTCCTGTGCATCGCTTTTCCATGTCTAGAATGGGGAAAGCGGTACTTCTGTACCTATATTTCCACCTTTCCTGGATATAGAGAGGTTAAAAGCATTAGAGGTCATGAAGTGCTTGAGTGCTAGAAAACGTGGCTTCTCTGTGTACCACTGATGTATTTCTAATGCCTTAGTTGCTGGTAGTAGGAATTTCTTCTTGTCATATACCTCTTGCTTCTCGAGCCCTTCACAGAAGCCGGTACTTATCATTGGTTAAAGTTACTGTGATTTGATGTAAAACAGCCAAGCACCACCACTATACTGAGACAGAACGAAGGCAACTGCTGGTGGCACGTGCTTCAAGGACACCAAATGCATCTTGTTGTTGAAATGTAATCTAATGCTGTGACACTGCTTTCCTTCAGGCTGTATTAAATGATGGGGGGCAACAGCCTTTGGCTGTCCACTTTTTTACCATTAGAGAAATGCTCTTTTATTTTGTCTTTGCGTTTTGCAACGTGTTCCATTGTTCACTGCAGAAAATAATCTAAGGTGTCTACAAGAGAGTATGTATTAATATCTGGGCAGGAGGTGGGGTTTTGTGGGCTTTTCGAGCTCTCTAGGAGTAACTTGGAGCATCCAGGGCAGGCAGGGAGATGGGTTTGTATTTTCAGTGAGCGCATCTGTTTGCATAGGGAGGAAGTTCCCCGGGTGCTGTTTTGGTGCTGGGCAGTGGCTGGGGGAGCCAAAGGCCCATCCTTAGAACTGGGCTTCTGGAGCCAGCCCATGGCCACTGCCAGCAATGGTTTGGGCGGTTGAGATATGAGGAGCGGGCGCCAGAGCTAGGCTGTGGGTGTGCAGAGCCTCAGAGGTGTCCCCCTTGGTTTCGTGCTGGTCAGGAAGGGCGGCACCTCCCTGTGCTCCTGCAATTGGGGTTGCACGTGGAGGAACCTAGGGCTGTGCTGCCTGCTACCAGCGGCAGGATGGGGCAGCCTGGCTCACTTGCTGCATCCTCCATGAGGATGAACAGCGTGGCCAAGATGTGTGACTCAGTTTACATGAGGTTAAAACCGTGGTGTGTGCAGTACTCCAGCACTGGGTTGTTTTTTGCACATTGCAGCGGTATATTGTGCAGGTGAGTTACCAAAATATTCTGGAGTCCACCCACAACTTCAGCTGAGAATGGATTGGTTTCATCAATTTTTTTTTCCACCATCCCACTGAGTCTACTCCCTCACAGTTTAGTGAAGCAGGGATGTACCTTCCTCCCCTGGCATAATGCAGCATGGCTCAGGAATAGAGAACCAATTTGTCTGCATGACAATATGAAAACTTGATAGAATTATAAAAATAGATTTTTTTTTTCCTTGCAACTGTGTATTATACTCTTCTCATCTGGATAAATACACACAACTCATGTAAATGACCCTCAACATAAAGTGAAACTGAAAGTTGGTTCCTTTAGGGATGAAATTTTTCATTCTTAACTTGATATTGGTGCATCAAATTGCATGCGGCTTGAGGGTTGATAAGGTATTTATGTTTTTCCTTTAGACTGTAAATGAAACAGAATTTTCAGACACTATTAACTCCTTTAAAAAACAAATGTCTATGAATTCTGCGCTTTTGAAGCATGCCAGAAAATTTCTTCTCAAAACAGACACCATGTAATACTTCCTTATAGAAATCAAATGATATATTGGGAGGTTATAATAACTGCAGCACACAAAGGCAGGACTTAATATTTTTCTAGTCTCTCCTCGCCTACCAGTGATGATGACAACCCTTCTTTTTCCCCTTCTGAATACAATTCATGGTTACCTTGTGACACCATTTTTTTTCTGGGCTGCCACAGAGAAAGAAATTGTGTCACATGATGGAGATGCTTCAGAACTTCTCCAAATCCAAAAACTGTCCAGGCACACATTTTCTTCTGTTATCTCCCTTCTTCCTTTGCCACCCTCAATCCAATTATACTTGTGTATGAATTACATCCAGTTTGCAAAAATATTGACTATTACAGAATAACCCTAGTTTGTAAGCAGAACCACCAGGCCAGAGAGAACTGGGATTTTACCCCTTCTTCTCTGTAGTGTTGCTAAGTTATTGATTCCAATTCCAGCTGTATAAGATGATTTTCTGTGGGTATTTTTCATGCATCAGTCTGAGCTCAGGTCCTGAGGCCAATAATTTCCTGCTTTGCCATGTGTCAGTAGCCATAAAAATACAGTTTTTTGAGCAGCTGTTCACAGGGGCCACGGTGGCAGATGTGGGGGCCTGTACTGCATCCCCCAGGGTGGTTCCTTCCCTCTGCTTGAATGGTTACAGCTGCAGAGGCCGTTCCTCCCTGTTGCCTGCAAATGCCATCTGACCTTGCCTGTGGGATGCCTGCAAATAGTTAAGGTTTGAGTATTTTTAAATGGTCCTCTGGCTTGCCCAGTATGTCATTTCCTTTATTGGCGGGCTGCCGTATTCCCCTGTACCCTGCTCCTAGTGTGGTGACTTCTCAGGATTTGACCCAGAGCATGCATATTTATTCTTCTCTCAACATGTCCTGTTCAAATTTGATGAAGCTGAGCTTGCTGCTCGTTGTCAGGGTAGCGCAGGGAAAGGCTTTCCACAGAAAGCCGTTGTGGTGCAAAGCTAGCGGAGCTGAGTGTCCTTCCCTGCCATCTCTCAGCTTGCCACTGCTTTTGGCATTGCAAAAGGGCAAATCCCCTTTGTGCTGCCACGTGTATTTAGGACTTGTGCCATGGAGAACCCCACAAAGAAATAACCTGGGTGCCGAGCTGCTTCCCAAGAGTCAGCTCCTCTCCAGAGAGAGGTTTCCACAGCCTCCCTCTTGGCTCACTGCTGTGTTGCCAAAAAGCCCTTTTCCCATTTTGCAGTCGTGGAGTCCATCTGAAAGACCTGGATTCAGGAGGACCCCACGCATGGCGGTGTTGGCATATGAAGGCAGGACAGACCTTCCTTACAGCCTCATAAAGATGCAACAACCAAATAGCCCGAGCAGTAGAGATGCGCTTTTGCATCACCTATTGGGAAAGCTGTTACCTGCAAAGGTTGTAACTATAGTGCACATTAGGGCTGTGAGGAGTTCTGTGGTGCATAGATAATGCCTGGGAGGTATCACTCTGATGAATGTGGAAGTGCAGCACAGTCCTCAGCCTCTCAGCTGAGCTGTTGAATTTTTAGTCCCACAGCTGTCAGCAGTAGTAAAAAGGGTGGGTTTGTGCCACTGACAGTGATTTCTCGTAGCTTAGATTCAATAAAAACCTGACAGTTCCTTCACTGATGTAGTTAATATTTTCTCCATCACACGTCAACGTGCATGTGATCAGAATTTGACTCCTCTGAATTAGAAACTGGACTGTTCCCACAGCAAACTGTGCTAGACAGCCATCCAGTTGACCTAAACCATTTTTAACATGGTAATTTAGAGGCAAAAGGCACTTCTATGTGCTTTGCTATATCCTGGATGACCTGTGCTTGTTCTCCTTGTAGTTGTACTGTGTCATTTTACTGTAAGTGCTATAGCTGAAGCATTTACACTCAGCTCCAAAAGCTCTTTGAATATTCTTATAAGAAAAGGTTGCTTTATAGGCAAATAGAGCACAAATTATTACCAGTCTGGAGCTAACATGGAGATTGGGCACTCCATGTGGAGTGCTTCCTTTCAAGAGATATTTCTATAAATTCTGCTCTGCTCCTGATGAACAGGCAGCTTCTGTTGTCAGTCTCAAGCCGTATGCTTGTCAGATGTGATAAAGGCAAAGGAGTACATAGAGTGTGCGTTGGCTGATTGCACATTGTCTGGAGCTGTAGAATTCTCCTACGCTGTTATTGCTTTCAGGTGATTTATTTGTGCAATTTCTTGGGGAAAGTCATCTGCAGGTTTCAAAATGCATAGTGTTGCGATCTTAGGGATTTAGTCTCACTGTGTAAATGGGGACTATCAGTGTCATCTGTGAAGCTACACTAAGATAGTATGGAAAAATAATCAAGACCACTTTTAGAACATGGACCTCAGCAGAATGACTGCAGGTTTTTATTAACACACTTGGCATGTAATAATGTGACTGGAGAGTAGTTGATAGTCTATCTAAGAAGAAGTACTACTTTTGGATGAAAATTATTGAACATTAGGGGCAATGAACAGAAGGTTTTAGAGGTGTAGTGAGTAGAATGTCCCATATCTCTTGAAAATAAATGTCTTATTTTCATGCTAAGTACTGTCTTTTCCATCCTCTAAAGGAAATACTTCAACTCTCATGGAAATAAGTAGGGAAGATAATTATAGTTTCTTACTCATTTTTGCCCCAGGGGAAGGAGACTAACTTTTCTTTTAAGACTATTCTTACTGTAATTGAACCAGGGTAATTACAATGCAAACAATACCTGCTTTTCTCAGAGCTTGTTGCTCTCTGATAGTTTGTTATTCCTTGGCTGTGAGAAATAAGTAGCTTTCTGGCTGGTGTGGTGGAACAGGCCCTGTGGCATAAGCTCTCTTCTGTTGGCTGGAAGAAACCATAAGGTATTTGGTGTATTAATCCATTTTTTCTTTATGCTGAAATTGCATGCACTGGTGTTGAAATCTTTCTTTAAACAAAACTGATAGTGACTTGTTGTCCAGCTTTTGTATAATGGTGAAACTCTCCAAAATGGATAGACTTCTCGCTGGGCTGTGGGATGGAAAGCATCTCTAGACATAAAACAACAGTGCTTAGTGTGGGGGGGAAAAAAATTCCTTCCATTTGCAGGGCATGTGTAGAGGTAAAGACAGTGAAATCACGAGGGTCACATGGACACATTAGAAACAGTTAATTATTTTCATTTTTAATCCATAGTCTAGAAATATGATGCTGTGCTATGAGGAAGCAACTTCTTGTAGTTTTCCAAAATACTGGTTTGAATTTTGTTTCTCTCTCAAAAGTCCATCTGCCCTTGAGCTGCCGACAAGGCCGTTGTGGGGAGCAGCTACTGTGGCTAGCCAGACCCTGGCTGTCTCAGCAGCGGCTCCTTCTGAGGAACAAACTCCACATTAAACATGCTGCAGATGACCTTCCCTCACCGCTACCTTTCTTTTAAGATGGACAGCATTGCTGGAGTGCTTTTTTTCCAGCTGACACAGCATGTTTTATTTACTGCAGGAAGCTGAAATATCTGTGTCACTTTTGGTCTGCCTACCTCAAATCACATTCCCCCTCTCTTCTGTTTTATTGGCTTATTGGTCATGGAAGTGCAACCTCCTACTGTTTTGTCTTTGTTGCTCTGTAAGTTATTGAATATTGCCACGTTTCATCAGTTCAGAGCCAGGCAGTTGTTGCAGTTGTAGCAAGCAGGTGTTCTGCACTTTTATGTCCTTTACTCTCAACGTAGAGATTGTATTTTCTGCTGATCGTAAAAAATGACAGGGGCACAAGGGATTCTTGACTGTTTTGACCCAGGTAGTGAATTCAAATGGAAATATTCTATTTATAAGGGAATTAATAGCCGAAGTAGCAGCACTGGAGCCCAGTTTGGGGTCATGGTAAAACTGCAGAAACAGAGCCCCCAGGTGAGCTCTTGTCACTTACTGTCAAGTACCTGACACTAAATGAAGTCCCAATAACTAGTATTTAGGGTTACTTAATATTTCTCTTCATCAGATCGGGCAGTATCTTTTTCAGTCCTACAGGCTTCTGAAATGCTATAAAGAAATTAAGTGAGCAGAAGGAATATCTTTATAAATATCCTTTAGTTTTGTACTACTATATGCACAAGATCTTTCTCCTCCTTAGTGTCTCCACAGATACTTTCTCAGCTGAGGCCCTCTCGTGAACTGCCTAGGAAGGGATGGGGCCTTCAACTTGTGCTTCACCAATCAGGCCAACCAGCAGTATTTCAAATAATGGGGAAAAGATGTTGTGTCCTCCATAAGTATCTGCTAGTACCAAGCATGTGCTTGTGAGTTCACCTTGGATATGAGGTGTCTTTCAGCTCTATACCTCTATGTGTTCTCTGTCACTGTATGTTTTCTGCACCTAATATCCCTTTCTGTTTCTGCAGGGTGAGAAATTGTTTTTTCTTACACATTTGCAAGTGTGCTGATCCCCAACTCAGATCCTCTGTAGTGAATTAGTATTTGTGAGACACAAAGCAAATGCCATCTGATACTATGTGTACAGTAAAGAGAGAGAGAAAGAAGCAACATCTCCATGTCTGTATTACTCTGTATAAACTCAAACCACGGCCTTTTTGGCCAGTTCAAGTCTGATCTCAAACGAACGATGGACAGCTTATAAACTGTCTGCATCAAAGTTGTTCGCTGGTGACTTGGTCCTTCCTGACGACAGGCAGAGCTGCAGGTATTGGCAGGGAGAACTCAGCATTTCCCTTGACTGAGTTGCTACATTTCAGTCTACCTGTAGCATCAGAAGTGTCCATCCTTTTTACTTTGGCATCTCTAAGCTTACTTTTTGAGTGACTAAAAAACCCACTTTAGCACACTTTATATGCTCCTCAGTCCCTTAGGCTTCTCAGTTAGCAATTCCTTCCATACCCGTTTTCTTAACCAGTATAATTTTGCAGGCTCCTCCATGGAAAATATGATCTCAGTGTAATCTCCTATACTTTAAAATAAACTAGCCACCCTTCAGTCAATTTGCCTCTCTCCATCCTGTCTTCGTTCACCATAAAGCTGCTTTCTGTGTACTGCTTTCTGGTGTCTTATTGTAGATGCTTTCCAGTTTATCCTTATTTCTGAACTGAAACACCTCCAGTAGTGACAGACCTTTGCTGGAGATGTAACTACATTTTCCTTTGTTCCTCTAATGTGCTATCTCTGGAACAGCACATTAGGGACTCAGATTCAGGGATATGTGTACACTTAGCAAATGTAAGCTAAGGCTGTAGCATTTTGGACAACACTTTGTGGTAATTCAGTTAAAATTCAGTCTTCTGCCCTATCCTTGATAAAGGTGACTTTCTCTCTCATTTGTTTTCTTCTTCAGGCACTGAAGACAAGACCACTCATTGTCTTTGTCATGGCCCAGGCTGCAACATGAGTGCTGCTTCAGTGTATCCCCCGTCCTCACATCCTACTTCCAGGACATCTGTACTTTGCTGTTCTGTTCTGTGCAGCAGCATCTCTGTGTCTGCACAACTAATATTCTGACCTGAGTTTCATCACCTCATGTTTGGAGTTACCTAAGAGAACACTCACACTCCACTTATATTTGTTTAAAATACTGCTACTGAGATTCATTTTTGCCTTGTTAATTTAAGCACTTCATCACTCTTACAGGATCGTTTTGATTGGAACAGACCTTTAAGATCATCGAGTCCAACCCTTGGCCTAACACTGCCAAGCCCACCACTAACCCATGTCCCTAAGCACCACATCTACCCATCTTTTAAATACATCCAGGGATGGACACTCAACCACTTCCCTGGGCAGCCTGTTCCAGTGCTTGGTAACCCTTTCAGTGAAGAATTTTTTCCTAATATCCAATCTGAACGTCCCCTGGCACAACTTGAGGTCATTTCCTCTTGTCCTATCGCTTGTTACATGGGAGAAGAGACCAACACCCACCTCGTTACAACCTCCTTTTGGGTAGTTGTAGAGAGTGAGAAAGTCCTGACACTTGGCCTTGTTGAACCTCATACAGTTGGCCTTGGCCCATCAATCCAGCCTGTCCAGATCCCTCTGTAGAGCTATGAAGCTGTTAACTCTTTTTTCTGCCCTGAAGATGGTGCCGCTCTTTCTCACCCTCCTGCTTCACCTCTTCTTATGTTTCTTGCCAGTCATGGGCAAAGTTTCTTGTAACCCCAGCAGGGCAGCTCCTTTGGGTGCCTCCTAGGCTAGCCTTCAGATTCCCCTTAGCAGTGATGCCTGTGTGGCAGCAGACACCCCAGTGTGCTGCCTTGTTCAGGCTTGTGTCTATGCCCTGGTGCTGGTGTCTTCTAGGAAGTGGTGTTTGAGGGGACAGAGCCCACCTTGCTTTTATCACCCCAAAATGAAGCCTTGATAGCAACGCACTGCTATAATACGAACAATGCAGCTTACTCCTTATGAAGATTCTGTGTTATCTATATGCATAAGCGCCTCCTGTACAAATTGTTTAGACTGAAAGTATCTACACTTTATAAATGTAATTCTATAAATCAAATTGTTTTCTCAGATCACACTTTCCTTTTATTGCTCTTTGTTATTTGAGGGCATATGTTAGCTTTCTTGAAAATGTCGCCTTAATTGCCTTCTGGATATACCCTATAAATCCTGGCAAGTGCTTTTAAAACTGAAAACAAAGGCATGTTTTTCTTCTACCAGAGTTTGCTCAACAAACTGCCTGTACCTTTTCCATGGGGCCTTGCAAAATGGTGTTATGTCAAGAAGAATAATGCTATTTAATTTATGAACCATTAATATTTATTGCAAATGCAATCACTGGCATTTTGTGTGTGAGAGCTGGGCAGCAGCTACTAAAATTGGGAAGAGGTTATATATTTACCAAGGCTACCCAGATAATTCATATGGGATAGTTTTTGATGAATTTATTTCTTTGTGTTGACAAATTCCCCGGTAGTGGCCAATGAGGTGGGGTTTTTTTTGAAACTTACTTGCCAGCTCATAATGAATTGCTCAATAATTACTACAAATAATTCAACTAATTTATTATTAGAGATTTATAAGTGTATTGAGGAAGACTTGCTTGTACCACTACACAATTAAGCAAGCAGATCTCAGTCTTATTTTTGAGTTGAGATTGCTTATTTCTCACAAAGATCAGGACTGGAGACTTGTTATAGTGTATTTTGTGTAAGGGCATCCAGGGACCCCAGCCTACAATGCTGCTGCCCCAAACCACGCATCTGATTCCCCAGTGTGAGGAACTGGTATTGCAAAAACTCGTACCAGTGCTTAGCTTTACAGCGAGTCCCTCAGCTTTACAGCGAGTCCCTCTGCAAACTGTGTGTTGGAGAGGGCTCTGGTGCCACAGTATCATCTTTTGAAAACAATAGGATTAATTTTGGGGCATAAATTAAAAACATCTGCAAGTCTTTGCAGAACAGCTTGCCTGAAAAGAACTTGTAACAAGGTTTTAAAATTCAGGTTATGTTGGTTTCTACCGATATGTGTCTGCTCTTTTCAGTTCCTGATGGGGAATAATATTAGTTTCTTGAATCAGGTTCTGGTTGCAATGTAAGTTTTATTTCCCTAAGTATTATATGTGGTTGACTTTAGAATTAGCTGCTTCTAGGAAGGTTCCAGCCACTAAATTACTCTGGGAGATACTCACAGAAACATGTGAGTATGGCTGATAGCCATCTACAGAGAACAGGTGTGAATTCTGACCAGTTTGGATTAATTTTTGTTGTTGTTGTTTTGTTTGGTTTTGGTTTTTGTTTTAATATTGTGATGTTTCTGTAACAGACTGGAGTCTCACTGTATCTCTAAGGTGATTGCTAGAGGAATATTATGCCTAACATTCCAATACAAGTACAAATTTGATTCCCGTACAAATTGGAAACCTGGAAAGCAGCAATACCGCAGCCAATTAAGAGTCACAGTTAGCAGTGAGCTAGTCAGAACTGAAGTGCTGCAGCAATACAATTCTGGCTGATATTGATGTAAGAACACAGAGATAACGGAAGCTTTCACTGTGTGCCTGTGTTATACAAAAGGATTAATTGTGATTGGATCTGGGGAATTGTTTTGATGCATTATTCCCAGTAAGATATTCACAGAACAAGAAAGACTTCAAGATCGGTGAAGCAAAACAGAGTGGTTTTCCTATTAACTGGTTTGAGAAGATCTGATTTAGCTTTGTCTTTTTAATTCAGTCACTGGAGGCTAGTAAGCTGGAAGTGGCTGCTCAAGCCATGGCCCAGAAGCCAAGGTAGCAAGCAGCCCTGCTAGGAAGAGTGTAGGCTACACAAAGGCTACTCCCATACAGTCCTCTGGCTTCTCAGTGCTGGTGTCCCGTTAGACCAAGTTCCTGTACGTTGGAAGCCAGGCGCAAATGTCTGAATGTGTGTAAGGGAAACTAGTAAGTAGAAGCAAGGGAGCAGATTTTAACCACTTTTTTGATCTCCAAATACAGAGCCTCACGAAAAACTCTGCTTAAAGGCATTGGGAATTTTGCCTGAATAAGGGCAGCCCGAAAGAGTCTCTTGCAGTTTTTCGTTCAGCACACTGGTGCTGGAAAAGATTCAGGGAAAAACTGCTGTTGCTAGCAGTAGTAAACTTCCAGCATGCATGGCAAACCAGGGTCCCTCGCTAACATTTTGAAGTTGTACTGAAATGACAACAGTCACGAACTCTTGCGTAGTGGCCCTGTCCATGACAGAAATCAGAGCTTTTAAATAGAAAGTGAAGAAAAATTAGAAATATGTCATCTTTTAACTCCTGGAAGAAATGCCGGTTCTTTTGTGGAGGTGGTAGAGATTTGTTAGTTAAGTTTGAATAGGGAGAGTAGGGAAAGCAATGCAATGTAGATATTGGCAACTTCGATGCTAACATTTTAACGAGCTGCTTTTTCTGATGTGGACAAGAAGAACCAGCAGCGGCATTTTATTTGTTTCCATAAGGGTGCATCAGAAGCACAAAGCTGTGCTTTTGAGTTATGAGGAAAGATGAACATTAATAAATGGGCAGGTCAAGAAACCCACGATACAAAGGATTTTGTTATTCCTTCAACATTTGTCACCAGATGCTAGCACTCCAATAAATCTTACTATGAGAAATAGTTTTTAAGTCTTGCTTAGATCTGACAGCAGTAAAAGTCCCTTGTGAACTCTGAAAAGACAATCTCAATCCAGCTGCTGGTGTTTAGGGCTACACAAGATGAAAAGTGCTGTAAATGACAGAATCTATCTTCTAATAGATTTGACAAAGGTGGGGGCTGAACCTGTGAACAATGGGAGCTTTTTTATCGACTTGCCAAAAGTAATGGCTTTGTAACTTGCACAACTGAAATAAACAGTAAAAACACGCAGTTATGCAAGTTGCTGAGTAATCATGTATCGTTCCAGTAAGCAGTAAATACATTTTTGCTAACTAAATACTACATTCAAGAAGAACAAAATGTAGAGAAGACACAATAAACTTCAGAGTAAATCTGCCTCCTGGGTATTCAGCACCAGGCTGCAGTTACTGTGTGCCTTTGGGCAGACTGCCTAGCTCAGGCTCCTTAGTTTCTTCATCTGAACCAGGCGGTTCATAAGATCCTTCAGATCACTGGATGAGAGATTATTACTCATGTTGGAATATTTTTAGGAACTTACTAATTATTGCAGTCTTGGTTGGTTAATCTCCCCACTTGCTCACTAAAGTTTTGTCCACTTTTTTCACAAAGCCTAAATAGAAGACCGGTGCTCGTCATCCAGCACTAGTAGTTTTGCTGTAGTATATGTTTGTGTGTATATGTGTGTGTATATATATATTTACTTTCCCCAAATAAACAGTCCTTTTAACTAGTGTTTTAAGAAAAATATTATCCAGGTAATGTATTTACCGTTATAGTCACCAGCAGGTTAGCTTCTTGGAGAAACAATCCTCACTGGGTTTATCGATGCGAGATCTGTTGAGAACAGGGAAACTCTAACACCAGCTGAATTTCATCAGGGACTGCTGATACCAGAGAGGAACACTGCAGGGCTGTAGTGCGCACCACAGCTCCTATACAGGTTGCATTGCTCAGCGGTGGCTGGGTGAGCATGACCTTGATGGAGGCTGGGATCCAGTGCGGCTCCTGTGAGTGTGGGGGCACCGGCTGTACTACATGCCTGTACTGCAAGCCCTCAAGCTGACCTCAGCAGGTGAATTTCAGCAGCAGTGGTGCGACAGCAAAGCCTCCAGCTAAGGAATGTAAAAATTCCTCAGGCAAACATTAATCTTTCAAGGGCACATACTCTGTTGGTAGCCAAGCAGAGAAATCTCCCTTCCTTTAGCAAAATAAATCCACCTCAAATAACTAAAATCTGCACTTAATAACACAATCCATGGTATTTTTTGAAAAAGCCAGTTGCTCCCACAAATGCCTTTCTAGCTAGAATTGGGGCACTGAAAAGATTGAATCTCATCATTCTTCAAATCTCTCTATATATTAACTGTCTGCTATACATTGATGTTAGGTCAATGTACAAAAAACACCACCACAAACACAAACTGCAGTGTCTCTCTTTCAGCAGATACCCATGGCTGCTTACCGAACAAAATTATCTGAATGGGCGCGTCATTTAACTCCAGCCAAAGCCCAAACTGCCTATCACATTCTCCCTGCAAAGGTCCCAGCAATATGCGATCTTAGTAATAAGTCTTGGCCCTCCATGCGGTGCAATATTTTTTTTTCAGTAAAAGCTTGAGTGTAAAATGCTACCTATGTGAGTTTAACTCTTGTTCTTCATTTTCCCCAGTTTTTTTCTTAATTCTCCCTGCCTTTTTAAAAATTCCCCTTTATACATTCTCCCTGCTAGTTTTCTGCAGCAGGAGAGAAGAGAAAGGTTTGTTGCAGTGATTGTGAAGAGTATTTTCCATACAGGTATCACTGAACATAATGGCACTATACAAGTGGCACTTTATTGTCTAGATGATCTAGATGCTTTCTGGTCTTTCCACTCAGTTCATTTGGGAACCCTGCAGCAGTGAGCTGGAAGAAATGAATGGTATGGTAAATTCAGCAGAAGAGGAGACTTTGGGGTAAAATGCTGTAACTTGCTCTGCCCTGGGGAGATAAAAGCCGTTGCCCAGCTGCCATAAGGCACGTAGGGATGGCATGTGTCCAGTTCTGGGCTCCCCAGTACAAGAGAGACAGGGAACTACTGGAGAGAGTCCAGCGGAGGGCCACAAAGTTGATTAGGGGAGCGGAGCATCTCTCGTATGAGGAAAGGCTGAGAGAGCTGGGTCTGTTCAGCCTGGAAAAGAGAAGGCTGAGAGGGGATCTGATCAATGCTTACAAAT
>VZSC01015398.1:79863-126276 GCA_013398225.1 Steatornis caripensis
GCTTTCCTATGAGGATGTTGTGGGAGACAGTGTCAAAAGCCTTGCTGAAGTCAAGGTAGACAACATCCACTGCTCTCCGCTCGTCCACCCAGCCAGTCATGCCATCATAGAAGGCTATCAGATTGGTCAAGCAGGATTTTCCCTTGGTGAATCCATGTTGACTACTTCAGATAGTCTTCTCCTCTTCCATGTGCTTAGAGATGACTTCCAGAACGAGCCGTTCCAAGAACTACACAAGGATGTTTCTAATGTTATCCAGGGTGACAAGAGAATGATTTTTTTTCTGTCACTATTTCTATCACACTGCTTATCACCATGCAGACACTTTGTGAAAATCACCCAACTTTTTTGATAACCTTTGCCAGAACATTGACCAAACACCAAAGCAAAGGATACTTTAGAGCTGACTTTTCTGCCATCCCTCATCTCAACTTGCTAATAGCTTCAGTGTAACAAATGGCAGACAACCACGTAGACAAAGATGCAGAGATGGCATTGCTCACTGGTGGCACATTGATTTTTGAAAGCTAACCAGGAAAACTTTGCTAATTAATTTGTTAGCACCTCTACTGTGATTGCCAACAGGGCTGAATACATTCTTTGTTTTTAATCCCCAGAACCTGATTGTGGGAAGCAGGACATGATCTTACTTTCTCTGAGGTCAGAGGTAAAATGTTTCATTGGCTCCTTGGAGGCCAGTCTTGTCCCAAAAGCAGAAATGGGGTGAGCTTGTAGACTTTGAACCATTCACCTGATACGTGTCGTGATTTTGGTACCTGTCTCTCCTTTCTACCCCACCGCATCACCTATGTAGGGCTTTGCAATTCAGTATTTCAGGGAAGGGGAAATCAGTGATGCAAGTTTGGTGGGCAAGGGTAATTTGTTTTACTTAAACATATATATGAGTCCTGTAAGAGACAGGGATGTAAACAGCCATTCTGTCTTCCATGCTTTCTTAATCCGAGCTCACAAACCAATTCCTGTTTCCCAGGAAACTACTGCGTCACAATAATTACTTAATTATTTCTAGATAGAAATAGTAGATAGGGGTGCGAAACTCCTGAGCTCTGCCTCAGTCCTTTCAAAGGGCTGTCATTTGAAAAGCGGGGGAAAAAAAAAGTATTAAGTTTTTCTTTTAAGATGAAAAACATGGGTCTTTTAAACACAGCTTTTGAATAAGACTTTTTTTATACCGGGTAACAAACCCCCTGAAAAGAGCTCAATCTGAAATAGCTTCTTTTGATTTTTCTACTAAAATAAGATTGGAGAAAATATATAATTTTTGGATAACATGTGTTTTATTTCAGTTTTGTATTAGGTATGAAAACATAACCACATAATAGGTTTATATAAAACAAAAATTGAAATATATGTTTCTAAAATTACCATTTCTGAAATTATTATTAATACTTAGATTATTTTTTTCTGCATTCCCTTTTCCTCCTGTTTTTTTTCTGTGGTGAGTGAAATAGCTTGACAAATTCATGTGTTCTTTTGTATGACTCAAAAATATGTAATTTTAATTGAAAGAAAGCGTACAGGTTTTCTTCTTGCATGTTGCTCTTTGCATGATTGAATATAACATTGCTTTTCAATAGCAGTTGTTTAAAGGAAATTTTAAAAACTACTTCCTCTTGACAGTGTCTCATGTTTGGATACCTATTAGATTTCTTTATTGTTATGCCACATTGGAAATTGCCGTGTTTCACTGTAAAGAGAATGAAAAGCTAACATGTTTTTTTTCTGAAACCGGCAAAGGTGATCATTTTTAAATAAGTTTAAGTAGAGCCATTCAGAGGTAAGAAATTTGCACTTAAATGCAAAGTAATTGAAAAAAATTATAATACAGTGATTGTTGAGAATTGAGTCAATTATTATTAGCCAATTGCCAGAGAGGGTTTCGCAAATTGAACCAAATTAAATAATTGTACTATGATTTTCGTAAACCGTAGTTGCAGCATCAATCACAGTGTAGCAAATTACATCGCTGGCAAAGTAAATATATAGTTACGCCTCAGTGGCTGTGAAGTGTCTCTGCGCTCTGACTGAGACAGTCCCATTTAAGAGCAACAATCTTCATATTTTGGAGTTCACATAGTTTGCCTATATTGTCTGTGATGGAGAGGAGAAAAAGTCCCTAAGGTCACTTTCATTTTGTTGCATTAAGGTAAAGGCCTGTGAAAATGGATTAAGAATGGTACTTAAATTGCAAAAGCATCACTGTAAAGTGTCTGGGAAGTGAAAATGGCTTTTTCTTCATATTCCAGTTATTGTGCCCATTAGACACTATATTGGTTAAAAAACCCCAGCCTATCAGTGAATTGTTGTGGATACATATGCATCACTTCTTATTGTCTTTCCTATTGCATTATGTATCATTCTGCTTGGAGCACAGCATTAGCATTATTTGCTTGAAAATAACATTTTCTCCAATTCTATGACGTTTTAATCAAGAAATGAAAAAATATTATTTGTAGTTATGCTGAAAAATGTACGTTTATTCCTTCATACTAACTTATTTAAGCTAATTTAAGTATAAATACATTTACAAAATTCACCAACCGCAATATCAGATGTGTCCAAGGCCAAAATAAAGATTTATAGGGAAGATTTTCAATAGCATATGTCGGTTAGCATTTCCTTTTCCTTTTGGAAGTCTCTTCTGCTTTATTGTAGTAGAGTGACCCGTTTTAAGTTAATTCATAGTTACTGTATTAAGTAGAGCACTAGTAAACTGGAGAACCAGAGCGGATCTGATTTTTTTTTTTTATTCCCCTACTGATGTATTCAACACTTTTAACTATGTTTCAACTATTCTGGAAGCATAAATTGTGAGGTTATTTGGTGTGATGTACAGTGATGGTCCATGATATGCTCTGCAGGGCAGCCAGCGAGGTCCCCCTTCATGGGAACTAGGGCCATTTGTGGACACAACCCAGGAGAGGCTGTTCCTAGAAGAAGAAAGAAGCTTCCAGGGGCCGGTTCCTGGGGCTCAGAGAGGCTGAGGATGATTCATAATTGGGGATTTCCAGACCAACAGGCTTGGGGTTGCTGCCAAGGTAAAAATGGAAGGTGAAGGACAGCAAACACTTGGGAGAGGCAGCATGAGATGCTGATGAACGCTGTCCCAAGTGTTGGTGCAGGATCTTGGAGTAGCACATGGCCTTGGGCTGCTGACTTGACACCCTGCTGGGGGCATGCAGAAAGCTGGGAGAGGGGCTTGCTGGTGCTGCCTGAGAGGAGGGAGATGGTTGGAGGCCTGCGTGAATATGCAGAGCTGCAAAAGGTGTGAAAGTGTGAGTGGCTGAAGCCTTAGGAGCCAGCCGTCCCCAGACCAGAGGGCTGAGGGCAGCTGTGATGCCCATATCTCTCCATGAGCCAGTCCCCGGGGTGGCGAGTCTCTTGCAAGCGTGCTTGGCTGGAAAGTTTCAGTTCTACCCAGGGAAAAAGAGTTGCCCTTTAGCTCAAACCTTAAATGTAAAAGGTAAATCAGCACCACATGTTACTTGGTCCTAAGTGGTGGACGTCAGATGGAGCTGCTCTTTTAACAGTAGTAGGAATTACATTAATGTGAAAGATCATTTTTTACCTGTTATTAATTATTTAATAAGGACTGATGGAATGAACAAAAACGATTGAGTGCAGTAAGTACAGAAGTTACAGATTTCCCTAGAAATGCTTTAATATTTGATGCAGAGATTGTTTTTACGACCAAACGTATGGTCGCAGTAGGTATTAACTAAAATGGCCTGAGAAAGGAATGCGATTTCCCCCTCCTCCCCACCGTCCTCCAGCCCGGCGGATGTGCTGCTCATGCTGAGTTATATTGACTGGCTGTGGAAATCTGCAGCACAGCTCCCTCTCTCCTTCCCCTTTTAGATGTGGGTTGTGTTTCTCCGTGATCACTACGGCAATGAGTTTAGCCTCTGGGAGCAAAGTTTACCTCCACAATTTATTTCTCTATTTCCAATTTCACACTGCAGACTTCCTGAGCAGGGGTAGCTTGCTGTGAGCTCACTGGTGATGGCAGCCTCGGGGCAGTTGGGAGGCAACGCGTTGTGTCCCTACAGCTGACGATGTGATGGAGAGCCCGTGCATGGGGGATCCCTGTCACCCTTTTGCCCCAAATAAATCCCAGCCACAAACCAGCTGTGGAGAGGTCGTGGTAGTCACTTGTGGATGGTACGTCTGTGGAGCAGAGGCAGGAGTAGCGAGGCTGAAGCTGGCCTGGTGACCACGGCAGCCCTGCAGTGGGGGAGAGGCAGCCACCCCCAGCTCCCTGGATACAGCTGCTCCAGCGCGGGACTCCAAGCCTGCTTTGGGGGTGTGAAAGGTGTGAAAGAAAAACTTGTCTTTTGAGCTGGCTGATTTCAGTGATTTCAGTGTGTCCTGCAGCCCTTGGCACTGCAGGGCACGTAGGCGAAGGCAGGAGTGCATGCAGCTGTCATTTGTCTGACTTGGCCGTTTGCCTGAGGCAGCCATTTTCTTGCAGAGCTCAATGTGTGGTGGCCATTTACCTGAGGCAGATATTTGTCTGAGGCTCCTCACATGTGGTGGCTATTTGCCCCAGACAGCCTGAGGCTCCCAAGCGTGATGGCCATGAGGTGGCTGTTTGCTTGAGGCACCCCATGTGCAGCAGCCATTTTCCTGAGGTGGCTGGTGTGCTGGTTTTAATCTCTGTGGGGACAGTGTATCCTGTAGGCTGTGACTTGGGGATAGTGAGAGGAGAACAGTGCTGCTAACATCTAAGGGCAGGAATTGGTGACAGCCAAGAGACGAGTGGGCCAACAAAGGGCAGCTCCGTGCTACGCTCTGACCCATTGTACATGCAGGCACAAGGCAGCCCTCGGGCAATGGCTGTCAGGAAGCAATGGCCTGGAGTGACTGACCTTGTGTATCCTCCTGGGAAAAACATGAAGGGGGGCTGGGGTGGCGGCTCTTCTTCTTGGACTTCAAGGTCTGTCACTGCAAAAAGTGCAACACTGTGTGCTTCAGTCCAGTTCCACCTCAAACAGGAGGCATCTGAGCTACTGAACGCAGCACAGAGAAGTAGTGCTGTTTGCTGAGTATTACAGTCAGGGATGATATTGGCAAAGAGTGTTTCTCCCCAGGGACTTCCTGGCCCGGCTGTCTTTTCACGGTAACAGTCTCCTCAATGTAAAAAGACAAGCACAGTTTTGCTCAGTTACTGAACAGGAAAGCATTGTGGAGACGACGAAGTCTGGAGAGGTGGCTGGTAAATCTTGTCTGGTGGAGCAAACTAATGCATAGGAGAACTTGCAGGAAACCCCCCCTATTTTCCTATAAAAAGTTCATTTTTAATTTCAGGGCATGATTTAGCTAAGGACCCAAAAAGTAGACGAAATGAGAAGCCGTGTTTTCTCTTTTTTTTTTTTTTCCCCTGTAAGGAAGAGAAATGAACTACTCTAAAGCAATTTTATATTTTTCTAACAGGCTTGTGCTTAGTTTGACAAGTTAGGCTTGACTCAAGATGGTTCCCAAACTGAGAAAGGAGTGAGGACTACCTCATAATAGTAAAATAATGATAATGACATTTAAAAAGCAAAGTAAAGCAAAGCAATTCAGAATAAAAGGCATTAAATTAAACGCAAGAAAAACCACTGAGCTATGCTTTGGAAGTACTGCTTTTTACAAATAAATCTTGTGTTTCTTGGTATATGAATGTAGCAGGCATTTTGTTGAATNTGATAATGGCATTTAAAAAGCAAAGTAAAGCAAAGCAATTCAGAATAAAAGGCATTAAATTAAACGCAAGAAAAACCACTGAGCTATGCTTTGGAAGTACTGCTTTTTACAAATAAATCTTGTGTTTCTTGGTATATGAATGTAGCAGGCATTTTGTTGAATGGAAATGCTGTTACTTCTGTCACTTGCCTGTGGCTTAATCTAAATTTCAGTCACACACACAAAGTAAATAAATAACTGTGTATATTTTTGATCTTTTTAAAAACTTGGATCAGGCAATGAGGAGAAAACCCACAAGGAGGGAAGAAATCACAGAGGAAAGCAAAGAAAATAAAGGATGAGGCTTCAGTAAATAAGACAGGAGAGAGAGGAAGAGGAAAGGCAAATGTCCAGAAGGCCCTTGCAAGTCTGAAACTGATGACCGAGAAGATGGGAACGGACAACAGTGTAAGAAGAGAGACAATGACCAGATGAGAAATGAGTAAAGAAGAGGTCAGGTGAGGAATGATGCTGAGTGTAGCAGTGTCACAGGAGAATCAAACTCTCTCGTAGTGTGTGGGAGAGGTGAATGTGGGTGCACCATGCTTGAGTCTCCTTGAATACTCCCAAAAAGCCAAGTGTAATGTCAACCACAATGACTTTACTTCTTTGCTTGGCACCGTATTTATAATGGATTTGTTGTTGGATTTGTCTCTGTTCTCCAAGATTGCTTCCCCCTGTGACTGGCCTAGTCTGGATTTGCTTGTGTGAGGGACTGCCTTTAAAGACTTTTCCCAAAAAGGTGCAAAACATAATGGTGCCTGGCTGCTTGGCTGCATCCCAGCTTTCCAGGCTGCGTGCTTAGCTGTACTTATTACTGTGAGCAACATGAAAGAATAACCGATCTGTTTGGACAATGTAACATTCTTATCCTTGCCTTGCATGAACACCGATTTGTAAACATCGGTGAAATCTTTGCAGTGCAAGGGCTGCCTTGCTACCATTTTCCAAGAGAGAGAGAGCGAGCAGGACTCCCACTGCCGTGGGGGAAGATGGTGCCCTGCTGCTCCCTGGGGAATACTTCAATGCTCTCAGCTGGCAGAACACTTTTACTTGCTGTGGATGAGACCTGCCTTCTCCAGCTCCCAGGGTGAAGTTTGAAACACAATCACCGCATGCACAATCTCAATAAATAATGTGAGCTGAAAAACAGGCAGGAAATGAACTCATCTTTACTCTTTGAGACACATGCTCTTGTCTGATACCTGGGCAGTTTCATCTGGGTGAGATTTTCAGAAAACTCCTTAGTCAGCTACTGGTTCTGTGTGTCTAGAAAATTTCTCTCTGTGGATTTCCGTAACCTTGTGGATGCCTCCACGAGGGAAAAGAAATCCTTTTAAATCACGATAGCCACAATCATACAATTGAACTTTCTTTTATACAGTAGTTGTTGCAAATGCTGTGTTGAAAAGAGTCATTTCTTTCCCTACAGTAACCTCTCAAGTGAAGTTCTGTTATCCAAGTTCATAACAGTATTAGTTCTGTTTCGTTGGTGTGCATTTGTGGGGAAAAAATAAGGCAGAACAATAAGAATTTTGTGATAATCGACTGGTTTGAGACAGCTTTGGTCTTGGCAATCATAAAAGGGAATATTCAGAGTAGCAATATGCAAAACTTGACATTTGTTTATGATTAAAGAAAAATGAGGGTAGAGACATATTTGCAATATAAGCCAGAGTATATTGTAATAATGTGATTATTATTTTTTTAAAAGCTGATAGGCTTCACCTGTGATGCACATTTTGAAGAAGCTTAGGGTGAACTTACTGTCTCAGAGCCGCAGAGTTTTCTGAGCAAAGTTGTGAGGAGCAGATCTAGCTGTGGATTGGTGGTTTGGAGAGCGCACTGAGAAACTGTGGCAGTGGAGTTAATGAGAGAAGGGGAGATAAAAAGATTTTACTTAGTTCAAACCCCAATTTCAGGTGGCAGTTTTTCCTGCTGCCCACAGGATCAATTGTAGAGATAACATAAATGAGGATGTTTTCATTGCTGGTTGTAAACTGCTGAAATCACCTTGTATGTCAGGGTCCATAGTTATATCAATTTTCCAACCTCCCGGCACTACAAGCCACGGTTTCACCTCGTGATCATTATGTTTGACAAAAGCATCGTTAACAGAAAGGCATCCCATGATTTGAAGATATTAGGAACAGGGAACCTGCCATTTCTTTTCTTATTTCAGTAGTTTATCATTATTAAAAGCTTTATCTAATTTCCGTTTGCTTCACTTTTTTTTTTTTTTAATCATCGAGTCTTGTTAAGACTTCTTCTGCAGGATTTAAGAGCCATGATAATGGGTATTTTCTCCTTTAAAAAAAGTGTAATCAAGGCAGATTTTAAATTTTTTATTCTTTGATTCCTAAAACCTCTTCTGTGCAGGTCTGGGCCTTTTGGCTGAATTTTTATTCAAACCTTGGGGATAAGAGCAGTGTGTGGCACCAGCTTGACCCGTTTTCAGTAAATTCATTCCCCTGCAAAATGTGACAAGTTTGCATTTTTAACAAAATGGGCACTGTTTGACTGCATTGCTGTTTTATTCTTCATGATGCTGAAAAATTAGAATGTGAAGTAAATTTGTTTTTCTTTGCAAATATGTTTTTCCTAGCCATTAAGCACCTGAAGGCTCAAACTGACCTGGATTTGCATCTTACTTTCTCTCTTCTTTCATTTCATTTCATCATGTCTTTTCTTTTCATGTATTGAAAAAATTGAGAACCTCTTTTATGAAATAAGTTACCTAGTTGCAGGTTTGTTCTAAGTCCACATACATAAAAAACCTAACCAAACAACCCCCCCCCCCACCTGCTACATTCTGCAACACAAAGGAATTCAAGTATGGGAGGCTGATAGCATGGCATAAGGTAGCTTTTCTCTTGCCTGTGTATTTATTTGATGTTAAGGTAAAATAACATAAGTTCATTCTAAGTCTCCTGTCCGTTTTGTTCCCTCAGCAATTAGTGGAGAGTTAAGGCTTCAGAAAAAAATTGTGTATGAGAAATGAATATGTACAGACAATACAAGGGCAATGTCAGAGTAGTAATGACTTTATTGTTTTCTTTGCATGTCTTTGTTTGTGTGATTTATTAACTGTGATTTGTTTATCACTTGTGGCTTTTTTGCCTGCTCGTATTTGTCTTATTTTGTTCTGTGCAGTGGTAAGTAGCTAGAACACTACTATTGGTAGTTGCGTTGCCTACTAAATACTTTCTTCTGATATGAAAGTGTGCTTCAGCTGTGTAGCTATCAAAGATGCGATCCCATGTGATCCCATCCTCATTGTGCAGATGAAGACACCTATTTCCATTTCTTTTTACGTGTCTATCCAGAGCATGGCTAACTTCCATGGAAATTAGATTGTTCATGGGCACAATACAGCTTCAGCATCAGTATAGCACAAACCAAAATGAAAGTGGGAAGAGGAATTAGCATGTAAGTTGATCATCTCTAATGTTTAGAAATAGAATAGTTTTTACTCCTTCTTTATAAAAGTCTTCTGCTAGAAAACCAAAATCGTACAGAGAATGTGCACGCATTCTGTCAGTGGCAAAACGTTTTCAGCTTATAATACTAGAAATAAGGTAAAGAAATTAGCACTTCCAAACCCTACAAAAGCCTTTCTCCTTTATCATGAAGTCTCTAATTGTGATACATAGGAGCAAATATTTAGTCTTGACTATAACTATATGCGTTTCTATTGTATCAGGAATGAATGAGAGAAGAGTGAGACACTCAGGTAAACACTAGCATTTACTTTAGCACAAAATCAGCCACAGAAGATTTAAACGTAATCCTTGATTCGGCAGAGCACAAAATGCTGTTTCTTACCAAGCACAGCACTTAAGCACATACTTACCTCTAAGCATTTACATAGTTCTGCTGAGATCTGTGAGGAATATTAATGAACTTAAAGACAGAGCGACAACAGAAATGCTTTGTTAATTCAAGGATAGAGTGCTTTTAACTTTGCAGGATTAAGCTTTTCTTCCCTTTTGTGCCTCTTAAAATGTTTTTATTTAGCTATGATAATGTAGACTTTGCTGATCTCTCCTGGGACTCTATTTTTATGTCTATGTTTTATTGGATTAAAAACAAAAAAGATGATGATTTGCCTTTCTACAGAAAAAGTAATACTTTCCCACATGTATTGTTACACTGACTTTCCAGGCAGAGAGGAGCACCAGGGGAATTGTTAGCATGCACATTAACTCTTAAAACCTGTTTGCAACCACTGAATTTTTAAATGCATTTTAGTCCAGTCCTGCTGTGCACTTTTTGACAACACTGTAGGTACAGTTGTGTCTCAGCAACTGCCTTGACATTACAAGTTCAAACCTCTTTTGCACACACCAGCCAAACTGTGCTTTCCTTTCAGAGTTGATGTTGTAGCAATTGCAGACATACAGCACTAGACATTATAGGACTATTTTGTCCTAAACATGGTGGGTGGCGGACTGATGGTGTGCCAAATGATATCTCAGTATGGCAAAATACGGTATTAGCCAGAAGTACTTCAGCTTTGCATGCCATTTTAACACACCTAGGTTGCTTCTAGTGGCCAGGCAAGCTCACTCAGCGCCCTCTTGACTCGACACTGGTGCATACCTATACACCAAGATAAAAGGGCGTCCTAAGGAGCATAACATGTTAGTCAGAAGCTGCATATTATTACCTCAGTGATATATTTCTTTTTGTAATGTTTTTTTTTCACCTGTGCAGTGTCACAATGCAAAGAGGGGAGTGGAAGCTGCAAGGGGAAGGAAGGGGCGGTCTTCCCATTTCACAAAATGAGGTATGAAAAAATTAGCCCAAGGCTACACATAATGTCTGTTGTAGATCTGAGAATTGAAGACTTGAGACATAAGTTGTCATCTTGGCCGCTGCCTTGACTATTGTGTTGGAGAGTATGCGCCTCTTCTGTCACACAGCTGGAAGGAGTTTAACTGAAACCACTTGCATGCACAGGTCTGCATCTTCCTCAGCTCTAACAAGGCACAGCACTTAACTGCTCCTTTGTGGAGCCCTGCTAGGTCAGACTACGGAAGAATTGCACCTGACAAGGATAAGTGGTGTACAAATGACTGTTTGTCTACAGAATGGCACAGAAGGCAAATGTTTTCCACAAAGTAATTCAGAATTTCTATGGTAAAGTTGGTAAAAGAATGCAATTTACTGTACTGTTTTGGGATAGACCAAAAACCTGCAAAATACAGCACATCCCTGTGGCTTTTTCCATAAAGATTTGTTTTCTTGACTGCTTTATAGGTATTAGTGGACAATGTAAGAATTGGAGACTGAGCAGATGTGGAATTATACTGTCTTAAACAGGTGGTAGCTATTGAAATCTATGGAAAAAACATCTCAGAGGAGACTGTAACTCAGAATGTGTAGGGAAGTAAATTCACCATTTTCACTGGTTTAGAGTCCAGTGCTGACTATGAAGATGGTCTGATCCTCCTGCTTTCAGTCCTGTTTAGTAACAAATGGGCATGAAGAAAAGCTGGTGACAGAAGACAAACATCTGTGCTAATAGTATGCCATTGAGTTTGACAAATGTACTCGGGAAGCGAAGCAATAAAAGATTTCAAGGTTTGGACCAAGTAATTACTTTGGGACTTGCAGAATGGACTTCAGACTGGTTGTCTGTGTATGCTATATCTGTTTCAGAGATTAAAATGCCAGTGTTTTATAATGCTGAGTCTCATCAGTGCAAAAGAAACCTGTAAGCCTAATACTGCTTTATGAAAGGGACTTCAGAAGGCTTGTGAAGTGTCATAGGCTGAAATTTAGAAAACTTTTTGAGTCAAAAGTTCAAGGGCTTCTTTTGACCCAGTGATAAACACATGGTATTTCAAGTAAGATGGGTTAAGCTGGAGAAAAGGGAGCAAAGAGATCAGGACACACTGCGAGCTATCTTACGGTAGTGCTTGTTCAGTGTAACTCCATTTCAGTCAAGGCAAGTGTGTTGGCCAAAGACCACTGGAGCTAGCAAAAGAATACAGACCTCTGTGGATCCAGGCTTGCACTTGGACAAGGGGAACATACTCTTTAGGATCAGTTGTTTTTTCTTTCAACTTCTTTAAAATTCAGGATGTTTTATGATTATCCAACATGAGTACTTTAAAGCAGTTCTAAGAAGAAACACAAAGTCATGACTAATGTCCCAGCATGTGCTTAACTTAGCATATGGTTTATGTTTCCTTGGGGTTTCTTTATTAGCTCATGAAGGAAGGTAGTGGTACTTCTGTGCATATACAATTCAGAAGGTTTAGATTCTGTCTTTTTTGAAGTCAAAGTATAGAATAGTGTGTTTAGTAGTCTCTTCCTGTATAGCTGGCAGGCCTGCTCTTTTTGGGTTTGGGGTTTTTTTCTTCAACAAGTCAGTGAAAATTGAAATAGGCTGTAGTGAGCCAAAGTATAAAACATATATGGACATTTATTGATAGCAGTCCCTGTGCTCCACTCAGTCACAAAGATAATAGAAATGCTTCACCATATAACCTGAAGATTTTTTTCTGACCCTTTGCCATTTAGGAATTGCCCAGCCTCTGTGGTAGAGGTTCATTTATCTTTCCCATTTCTCTGTAGGTTTTATATTACTTTTTTTTTTTTGGTACATAATGTAGTACCCTTTATGTGTATAATGGAGATTTTTGACAGTTTCATATATATTGAAATCTTTCCGTGGGGAAATGATCTAGTATAATGGGTTTTATGTTGTTAGGATCAAAATTGAGCATATACTTTTGATCTACTTTGTAACCAACCCTATGGGAAGGATTCTTCCCAAAATGTCAAAAACGTATGTTGTAAGTGCTATATTTTCTTACCACTTCTGTTTTCACCTGAGATTTTTCACAGGAAGAGGGAGCTAAAGAATTCTATTACTTACAGCATCTTTGCAATAGATGACATGTAGCTTTGTCTAAAAGAGTTGTGCAAGATGTACCAAATAGGAGAGTAAATAGAGGAAGAAAACTGCAGGCGGGTGAATGTGGTGTTACCCAAAGCTGTGCTGGGGTGGGCTGTCTTTACAACTCTGGTGGTCTGGGTTGTGCATTGAGAACACCATGAGCGCAGTGTTGTGCCTGTGCAGGGTCAGACTGACCTCACTGGGGCCACATGTAGCTTATAAGGTCTTGCTGCTCTTCAGGCAAGATTAGAGCATAGTGTCAAAAAAGCTAATTTTTTTCTGCGAAGTACTATCAATCACAAATGCTTTCACTTTGTGCTCTTACTTTCTGCTGTATTGCCTGCAATCTGAAAAGGATACAGAAGGAAGAGAAAGATCTTCCCTGAGGATGTCCAGCATAGTACAAAGTACCGCTCTAGTGGAAGAAAAGAAAAAGGCTTTAATTTGCCCCTGTAGTTTTACTGCTTGCTGGGTTTGAAGTCTGCAAAAAGTCTAACATGGCTGACTATTTGGCTTTTTGTTGTGCATCACTTGAATAAATGAAAGTTCTTGTTGTACTTCACATAGCAACTCTTAAAGGATCAGGGAAAAGGGATCAATTTCAGCAAGTAAATGACAGAATAAATTGGATGAAAAATCATGCTCTGTTTTCTTTTTTCTGTTTTTTCCAGTGGTCTTCTGGGAGTGAAGAAGTTGCTGAGGAGGACTGGCCAGTGAAACCAGGGGGTTTTTTGGTTGGATGTTTTTGGGTTTTTTTTCCCCTCTCAGACTCCGGAAATGTAGGTGTTACTTCTTAGCTTGAGGTCTTTCAGCTTCCTTTTAGGAATTGGGGAGTGGTTGTTATTTTTGCCACTTAGCTGCTTCATTTCAGCTAAAAAAATGCGAAGAGCTTATTTAGTCCTTTCCAGGCAGCTGCTGCTGAAAAAACAGAATAATTTATTACTATTTCTGGAGCATAGAGTAAAGGAGGATTACACCAGGATTTGTGCATAATTAGAGATCTGTGAAGGGACAGGGCCGTGAGGAGCCTGGGGACAGTCATGCCTTGTTGACCTAATGGAGAGCATTAGCTCTGCCCTTGTGCTTGAGACTGACTAAAAGCAAGATAGCTGAAGCATGTTCTTAGTGGCAGCATGAAACAAATCCTGCAGTGAAATAAACTTGGAACATAAATAAATGGACTGACAGCAGTGTGCAAGTCTGATGTGACTTTTTAAATGTGCAGGTAACACTTGAAAGTAGTTGATTGTAAATGCAGGAATATACTTTGTTTGGGATTTAAATTGTGATGTGCCTCCTCCTCCCCAGCATGCCAGCTCTGGTTCTGTAGCCACGCACCTCTGCTGAGCCCTGCATTGGGAGCAGTGACCCCCTCTGCCAGCTGTGGGCTGGAGGCTAAGAAGGGGTAGCAGGCTGATGGAGCAAACAGGGGAGTGCAGCACTGGATAGCAGTGATTCAGCAAAGGGACATAAGCCCCTGGCAGTGCAGTCTGTGCCTATAAGCATCATCAAGGTTTTTATAACAGAGGTGAGTTTAAAACTGGGTCATCTCCCTCCATTGGACTCTCTTTGTCTTTTAAGCTGTGTTCACAGTCTCTGACACTTGCCACTGTGTGACTAGTCAAAACATAGTCATTACAGGTGAGTGATTTTAACTGGGAGAAAGAACTGGTTCTTTTAGAATTGAGAGACAAATTCCGCCATTTAAATTCAGCAGCCCTAAGACCTGATAACTAGCTTCTTGAGAGGAGTGGTGAGTTTTGGAAACTAAAACAACTAATCCTTATGGACTGTGGCACACAAACTCTAGTATCAGTGCCATTGATGTAAGCACCTTGAACACCTAGGAGCTGATTTGAGCAAACACACACACACACAAAAAACCCAAACGGAAAAGCCATAACATGAACAAGTTGGGTAATGGAGTAATATGGTGCAAAGTTATTCTTGGCCCCTGAGATATCCTTAAATTTTACTTGTGTTAATGCTTTGTGGTTAGCAATGTGGATGTGCTAGAAAAATATTTTGAAGTCGTGCCATATTGCCATGTTGGCTTTTTGTACTTTGCACTTGTATTTATATTTTTCTCCCCCAAAGGTGAGATAGCTGTATTCCCCAATCTTGTCAGTGCTTAAATATATACTTAATTCTGTGCAAAGATCTAATCACATGCCTAGCTGTTTGCAGTACCAGAGCTTTAACATCTGTCAACTTTCTCATGCACTGACTCCACCTCCAGTGCTTCACAGACTTAAAGGCATCCTATGGTGAGTTAATCTCTTTCTGCCTTGGCTCTTAGTTACGAGAAGTAAAAGGGAAAAGAGATTTGTTCAACTGAGATTAAAAGAGAGAAAGATGGCATGAGAGAGAGATAAGAGACAGAAAAACAAGAAAGGCATTTCAGGCAGTAGAAACACTGTACTGGTCACGCCTGCCATCATAAAAAAGATGCCTGCAAAAGATTCAGTATTTTGTGGTCAGGCAGAGAACTGGGAGGGGCAAGACAAAGTGACAGAGGAAGAAAAGAAAGGAACATCCAGCACTGGAGATACGGGGGACAATAATGAAATATTAATCTACTGATAGCCTGATGTGTGAATCTAATCTAATTTTTTGTCCTTAGAATAAAAGTTATTTTGGTGCTGGTTATTATGGTATGATAAAGGAGTAAGCTTAAAGGAGAGCAGGAAATCTCTTTCCTTTCCCACTTATTTTCCTGAAATACTGTTATATCAATATGACCTCGGTATGCTTTTGGGTTTCCCTTGGGGCCCTTTGCTTTATTATACTATAACCTAAGAAATAAGTTACTTTCCATGTGTGGTATACAGTAAAATATGATGCTGTGTAAACATTTAGATCTTTAATTGTGCAATACAGTAACAATTTAGAAGTTACACAGTGAAAAACAGTGAGCTGGGATTTGGCTTAGAAATATTGCCAAAGAATTCCTAGCCGTCCTGTTGGTTGTTTCTGCTAAGGAACTTGGTTGAAGATGAGGTATACCCTTTCTTTCTCAGTGACAAATATTTGGGGTTCTTACTCTAAAAAGTCAATCTAGATCAGAGGATGTGACCCAAAAACTTCTCAGACTTGCTTGTAATGGTAAAAGAATTCCATTTCATGTTGTCGACTTTTCATTACTACTTGTGTCACAAAAATTGTTCACTTCAAATCTCCCTTGTTCCTGAGCTGAATTAAATCAGCTGAGTTCTGGTTTGATGTAGTATTTGCTTTCTGTTTGCTAGATGGAGCCTAACTGTTGTCGTCTTTTGTTCTCTGAAGGAAGTGGAAAAATGAGTGAATGTGCTTTTTGATAATGAGAGGGAGGAAAGCGTATATCACATGGCAACAGAAAGCAATTGCAGGGAAGAGCAATTTCTCCCCACTTCAAGAAAGAAACCTCAAAAGAATAAGAGAAATGTTATCAGTGAAGGAAGAATCATCTCTAATCTTTGTCTGTCATCTTCCACTGCAGAGCTTTCATCAGTAGCCTTCCTCATCCTATCTTATTTTAAAAACAAGAATTAACTATAATAAATTAATAATGTATTATTATATGTTGAAATGAATTGTTGGGTCAGCCACTGAGATGTAAATGCTGCCTGACTTTGGGGAAAATGTTCTTCAGTTGCTTCTCTCAGAAGGTCAATGACCAAAGAAGCAATCTGTTGGTCAGCATGTTCACGATGTCTCAGTAGGACAGTCTCACTTCACTAAAGCTGACAAATTGATCTTGACGTACTGAAAGATGGTTCAAATGCAACAACAGCTGGGAAGTGATAAGAAGGTCAGAGAACATGACCTATGAAGGAAGGCTGAAGGAATGGGGTTTGTTTTTGCTAAAGAGGACTGGCAGATGAGGGGGACTGAGGGGGCAGGGGTAACATTCATCAGTACGTAAGCAGTTGTTTGAAATGGAATAATAATTGCAGTGTTACTGCTAGGCTAAGGAGCAATACATTGAACTTATGATGCTATTTAGTTTGTTTCAGTTACAAAATAGGCAAAATGCCCTGATTTTTGATGGTGGATTTGAAAGGGTAAAAGATATCTGGGGAAGTTGTATGAGCCCTTAGGGGTTTTTAGGAGTGTGTCAGATGAACTGGTGATGTGAACTTATTTGACCCTGCATCAGTGACGGAGTCTCCAGAAGTTGTTTTCAGCCCATGTTTCTGTGATTCCTATTGTATGTACAACACAAAGGGTGGAAAAGTATGAATTGCGTGAAAAACAATTCTGACTTTTGGGAGGACTGTGATTTTATGTCCTCCTCCTCTCCCTCCATTGTATGCAAGCCCATGCATATCTTTAATTAATTAGCCTTTAATTAGCCTTTCTACTAATATTATAGAATAATAACCACTGGAATTGAAGTTGCAGTAAGGATGTTCTGTTTCCCCCATCATGTGCTTAGGTAGGAAAACTCTTTAAATATAGAGGGGTTTTGAGTATCTCAAGCCTCACCTCTCTCCAAGCTGATAAAGGAGCAAAACAAGGCCTCATGCGGGTGCCACACCCAAACAAAACTTGCTGTGCTTTGGCTGACAAGTAAATGACAAAACTGCTTTTTTATTCTCTTTGTTCAGAAATTGTTTGCCCCTTAATGGTTCAGCAACTAGCTATGAAAAGTGATGAAAATATCTTTTTCTGATTAAAAAAATAGGACACTCTCACCAAGCTGTCTCCTGAAGGCTTGTGGAAAGCTGAAGTCTGAGGGGGTAGCTGAGATTTCCAAATCAGTGTGTCAAGACAGAAAGTCCCCTGCTTCTTTGAGACGTTAGACTTCTCTGACTTTAAATATTTAAGTCCACCTTTACTCTCATGAATTTGGTCTTAAATTTGTCCTTCTATCCTTTAGAAGAATATTCTGCCATTTCCCTGAAAGACAGAGCCTGTCTTATGAGATTTCCATGCATAACTTGAAGCAATTTACATAGAAATTTCAAGGTAAAGCTTGCAATTGCTTTACCTTGGGGGCTCACATATGGTAACCAAAATACAATAGGAGTTGGGTAGTAGAATGTGAGTGTTCATGAGCTCAAATAAGGATTTTCTATCTCACTAGTAAAAGTAAAAATCTTTGTTTAATTAATAATTTTATTAATTATTAATTATTTATTACCTGGCATAAAATGGCAGCTGTAGAATGCGCTGAGAATTGAAGATAACTTAGCTGGTCTGTTGTAAAGAAAATTAATATTAACAATCTGTCTATTTTACCATGTAATTAAGCAGTAATGATCAAAGCTCAGTGCTTTTCCTGGAGATTAATGATGACTTTGAAAACTAATGGTGTGAGGTGAAAGCAAGGAGTATTAGCCGTTGCAAATTGTTAAGAATCCAGAAAACACACTGGGCTGAGTAATTCCATTTGTTTTATGATTATTTAAATACTGCTTTTTCCTCTATTTATGAGAAAACAAATTGATATTCATACATGCTAAGTAGTACAAGATTTAAGATTTTCATAGTAAGCAGCCAAATCAGGAGTAGGCTCAGCTCCCAGCCAAGGTCAGCTCTGAGAACAAGCATAATGACTGTGTCTGGCACTGTTACCTAAAGTCTCTGCTTCTCACTCTTTTCACCACATGGGTTCCAGGATTCATTACTGGTACTTAAGTCGTATTGCAGTCGCTCACGAAATTACTCCCCTACTAGGTGATTAAAGCAAAACGAGCATGTGTTGTTTGCAGGATCAAGTCCCATGCATTGCCACCTTATTGCCTGGTAAACACAGCAGCACTTTCACTCCACTTGTGCACAGTGGGAGAGAGTTTCTGAGATAATTTTTTCTTTTTAAGAGTTGCCCTTCATTAATAATGTTTGCAGATCGAATGGTGGATGGCAAAAATATTTCAGCAGAAACTGGCCATCTGGGTCTTTGCTCCCAGGGACATGCAATAGAATTTACTAGATCTTCTAAAAATTGTGTTCTTCAGGCTCTGAGTTGAATCTGGCACTCATTGCAGTCAACAGCATAACTGCTATTGAGTTCTCTGGTGCAAAATCAAGATGAAAGCTCTTCCTTTCTCTTTTTTTTTTTTTTGATTCCATACAATAGCACAAATCAGAAGCAATTTAGTTGAAATCAATGAAATTACATGTCTGAGAGGTGACTCAAATCCAAGCTATTGCCAATTCACGCTGCACTCATTCTACCACACTTCACCATGGGAATACTCCTGTTTCAATTAGATGTGCTATGAGAGAAATCTTTTTCACTAAAACTTTTAAAGTGGGGAGAGTTATTGAGATTTTGAAACTGTATCCGAAATGCTATACTTAAGTTTTAGCTGTGGGAGGTAGACAAACACCCTTTGCTCCTTAGTTTATTGTCCATGTAGTAACTGGACAGCAGTATTTGACAGTGCTTGCACAAACCTCCTTTTTTAGACATTCCTTTGCACTGATGGCAAGAGGCAACTTTAATAACTCAGTGATAGCCAGAAAAGAAGTGTGTGCAGACAGCTATAGTGTGAAAGATGCAAGTGTCTCTAATATGAAAAGCTCTACTTTTCACCTAAAAATGCTCAACTCTTACATGCCCTGCTTATTTCTCCTGCACCTAGACAGAAAGATTTGTTTGTAAATATTTGAGAAATTAAAGAGAAGCCTGTTTATCCATTTATTTCTTTAAAACTGTGATTCTATTTGAAGAGCAGAATAAATCAATAAACTCATTCAGAATGGTTTCCAGCACAACACAACCAAGCACGTTGCAAAGCCAGATGAGAGGGTTAGAGGATGGGTGCTTTGGTTTGTTTGTTTTTCGTTTTCCTGAATTAATTCTTCATTGCCATTTCTGTTTCTTTGTATTTTGTTTGGAGATTGAGACAATGGAAACAATCTGTAACCACGCAAACCACACCAAACCTTCTATTATTCTGGCAAATTTTACCTTTGTTCTGATCCTTAAATGTATTGGTGGAACAGGACACGGGTTTTGGTAATACTAAAAGCAAGATAGTACAAAAGTCATGCTTTCCTGCAGCTGATTGCATAGTATACAGTGGAATCCTGCAGTCATTTATGAATATGAATAGTTGTATGTGAAAATGCTAGAAGCCTTGAAATGAAGGGCAGCCCTCTCTTTGATCACGGTGTAGGTATCAAGTCTCATTAATAATCACATACTTATATGCTGTCTGGTTTTGCTTGGTTGTACAGTTTTCTAATACATTGATTTTTGCACATACAGTTTTGTGTCAGTCAATTCTGACAATGTCCCTTTACATTTTAATATAAGTTCCTTGTGGCTTTTTAATGCAGCATACAGCAGTTGCTGAGAGGTTTAACAAGTGTGCGCTGGAACTGTCTGGAATCACAGAAGTAAGCGGCAGAAGCATTTTACTTGAGGTTCACAATCCATTCGTAAAAGCCTACACGCTGTCATCCTACAGTTTTTAACAGGAATGAAAAGCTGAGCCAAATGGGAGCTGCTTTGAGGTGCTGATAAAGCAGGAGTGAAAAGCTCAGGGAAGTCTGTATGGGTGCTGAGTCAGGTGCCTTATTAGTGTGATCTGGAGTAAACTGGATGGTGTCTACCTCCCAGTGCAGTGATGCACAGTCTTGCTGTTTTATTTGCTGTAGGAATTGCTAATATCATAAAAGTCCACAGAAGCAACATGTGGCAAAACCAATTGTCTGTAGGAAAGCAAACCTCAGTCTCATGTCAATGTGAAACTCCAGAGTGGTGCACGTTTTCTTGCTTCAAAAGAGTTGAGAAAAAATGGCAGTGTGTGGCAGCCAGATATACCTGCATTGCAAGTATCCTACATTCTGCTGCGCTATTGTGGGGCATGAGAATGCCGAACAAATGTGCAAGCACTGGCCAAAGCGCAGTGCTATGGAACAGCAGGGTTTGATGAGCACAAGAAGCTTCCTTCTCTGTAGCCTAGAATAATGCTGGGAGAGCCTGGATAGTGTGAAATTCAGAGTTCTCTGACAAGAAAATCTGCAGCCCCTTCTCTGTTTTCCTTCATCTTAACTGCTCTACTGCTTTAACCCTGCAGGTGTGGTGGCTGTGGTGACTATGGAAAGCTGTTACACAGCTTCACAAAAAGACAGCTGTTTTACACTCTCTCTTTGCTCTGAGTTATCCCACATACATTCTGTGTATAATGTGGCTCAGAGAAGACAGTTTTCAAACAAAAGAGAACATGCAGACTTCTCTGCTTTGTCTGTGAGTCACTGAATTCAATCAAATGATTAGAAGAGAAGGTTAGTGCAACTGCTGTTGCATATAACACACGTAACGAAACTCCAGCTGTCTACCTACAGCATCCCATGTGATGTGGAGGCAAAATGCAGCAGAATCAGAGTGGACAAAAGTGCTACAATCAGCTTTATAAACACACTAATACTTGTAGCTGCTCCCTTTTGTCCTCAGACATATGAGTACCTCTACGTGTATTGGGGTGGTAGAGAAACAAGTTCACAGGGAACACTGCAGAGACTGCAGTGACTGCCTTATGAAAGGGGATAAAATCTGCTCTTGCACTGGAGAGACAAGCTGTGGAATAAAGGCCTGAACAAAACTAGTGCAGCTGCCTGTTAGCCTGCTGGAAAAGCATGAAGGTTATTCCAGTGAATCTTGGCACAGTCCTTCCTCTGGGTCCTGTGAGGTTTAACTTGACTTTTCAAACCCCTAGGCTGGCTGCATTTTTCATACGGTTAATTAGGCTGTTGTGTCACTCTCAGGCATAACTGCTAGGTCTAAAGCAACTTTGCATTTTTCTGTCACTGGAGCTTTCTGTAGTAACAGCTCCAGACAACGTTCAGCCACAGAAATGTCGTGATTCTGTGAAACGCTTATCTCCCCTTCACCACCACAACTGTCATGTCTCAGCTCTTCTTGGAGTCAAATCAGAGATTCCTGCTCCTCCTGTGAAACACTGTGATGTGTTCCCTTTTAGACTCTTCTCAGCTCAGTGGAAAAGCAATACAAGTGCTACTGTGCCCCTAAACTAGTATTTTGCAATTGTTGAACAGTGAGGAGAGAGTAGGAATTGGTATTTGGTCATCAGCAACTTTGATATGTGTGCAGCTCATTGCTGAGAATGAATAGGATATCTGTGAAATCTGTGATTTAAATACAGTTGAGATAATGTCTTCACTGCAGTGATATCCACTCTGTTAGGTGGTGGTAAGAAACATTTCATTTTGAAATTTGTAATTTTCTAGTCCTGTCGGTAATACAACTGCTTGCTGAGACCGTTGCTATGTTGAGAAACACAGACAACTGTGCTTAGTTCCTCATTCATTATATTGCTATGAAATATAAAGACGAATTTATCCAGCTACTTCAAACGAAATCGTTCTCTCTTGTTGAGTCTTACAGAATTTTTTTCCCACTGTTAAGCTTTACTGCAGCAGTTGCCACGCCAGGAACTTAATGCAAGTTATTAAGCAGTTCTGTTTTTCCTCATTTAAAAAAGGAAGAAAAAAGGTGGCTCATCTTTCTCTTGTTATGCACTGGAAGTGAAATGAATGTTAGATGACAGTATTATGACTGATCTGAGGGTCTAGGCTGCTAGAAAGCTATGCTGTTATTTTAATACCTACTAAAGCTATAGAAACACATATTAAAACTGTAGAATAGAAATATTAGAACATGAACAGTGTATTTACACCACGTGTAGCAGTTGCTCTTAATTTGAGTCCTCTACATTTTCTGCATTGAAACAGAAATTTGCCAGAAAAACGGCTTTCAGACCTTGTCTGTGATTACTGCTCATACTAAACTGCTATAGAGATGCTGGCAAATACAACACTGGGATCAGACTGCATGGATTATATTAGGTAAAGGACTACTTGGCATTTGTTTTTTCTTTTGATGATGAGCCTTTCAAACTTTCTCCTCAGGCTTAAGAGAAGAATAGAATTGAAATGATTTAATTACTTTTTGAATTAAGAATGGGAAAGGTCTTTCCAAAAGCTTCATTATGTTTAAAGCAAATGTTTGGAAGTTCTGTAGAGGAATGTTACAGAAGTTGGTGTTTTTGGATGAGTCTGAAAACTAGGGTGTTATCTCATGCCATTACAAATTTGAAAATTAAGGCAATTTTTTTTTCATTATTTTGCTGATTGCCAGTTGTGTCCTGTTGCTATTAAACTCAATGGCTCAGTTAGGTCAAGATCAGCTTCCTGTCTAGGAATGTCAGGCTCCCAAACTTTAGGAAAAAGCTGTTGATACCAGTTGCTCATTTGTGGTGTTAGAGCAAACATTAACAAACACTCCAATTTGGCAGTTTCAGGTGTTTTTTAAAAACTCATTTTATCCTTACAAGTGATTATATTAGAAATCAACAGTTTTTCTTTACTATTCCATGGGGAATTGTACACAGCCTACATATCTTTGAGTCATCTGGGCTATTTCAGAGTTAATAATCTGCTAGGAGCTCACTTGTCAACATTTGACTCCAGCTTCCCTGGCTGGAACCGGAACAACTTTAAAAGGAAAAAGTAGATGCTGGAAATAAAATATGCCATTTGTGAGCATTTGTTTCAGATGTTTCTGTGCTTGGGAGAGGCTGCTGCTAGTGGCCAGCTCACAGCAGATGAGGATGCAGGCTGGGGAGGGAGAGGGTGATGCCCGGAGTCCCTGTACGGGCTGCCTGGGTCTGATGCCTTGTGCTGAGATTCGCATCATCTGATTATTGCAGATCACTACAGAGTGTAACTCTCTGCTGCCTGCAACCTCGCTGTTATTTCAAACCTGACTTCTGAATGTTATTTTAAATGTTAATTTTATGATTGAGAGATGCCTTGCCATCCCTCTTAACCCTTTTTTCCCCAGCAGTGTAACACAATATTGCTGACTGCATTTGCCTCACTTGAGTTGTTAACAGTCGTGTACTTATGAACAGTCTGTATGCTACAGTGAAGGTAAAGCTGAATTTGCTTTGAATTTGAATTGCCACAAACTCAAAGAAACAAGGTCAAGTCTGGGGGAATGCCATGGCAATCAACATGTTACTCAAGGAAGAATATCAGGCAGATTTATGACTGCATTGGAGGAAAAACTTGAAGGAATGCTAGAGACAAGGCAAAAGAGATTTTACGAGTGGTCTTGCATGGCAGGAACCCTGCCTTGGGCAGAAATGGCCTCAGTGGAGTACTGCTAGAGAGCTGTCAGGACAAAGACAGAGCCAATTCCTTCTTCCTCCATATGTAAGATCATCATGTAGTGCACGACCTTCTGGGTCATTAAAAGTAACTGATGTAATCAATGCTGTTGGCTGTGGAAGTATCCCAGCTTTGCTCTGTTGGAGCAGGTTGTTAACTTCTTGGGCCTGCTGTGCATACAAGGCCCCAGGCTGCTCGTGCGTTTGAAGAAATAGCTGCAACGTGGGATGTTTGTGTAAGAGTTGATGGCAAGGGAAAGGATAGCTTTGCAAAGGCCTTGAAAGTGAAAACAAGTAGCATACGTTTTTGCTAGAGAAGCGGGAACAAGACAAGGAAAAGTGCTATGTGAGTCAGTGACAGGTGAGGAAAACAGTCTTTGCATGTATCAAGGCAGAGGATGACTCCAAAAATACACTGATGAATACTGAGTGAGAGCTTGGTTGAGGATTTTGACTATGTGATTTTGCGAGTTGATATCTTTGAGATGTTACACAGGAAGAATTTGCAACATTTAGATGTAGTTAGAGTGCAAAGATGAAGAGGGCAGTTTAATTTTTTCTGCAAGTTCTTGATCAGAGCTCTACCTTTAAAGCCTCTTTAAATAACAGCCTACAGAGCTGGTCTGGTGTGGCTTTTGCTGAAAGGTTGTTGTGGTGTAGACCCTGCTCCCCCCTACTAACAAGCCGCATTGCAATGTCAGATCATTCAGCACCATATGAGAACAAAGAGCTGGGATAATTGGGCGCTCTACGACCCTGCCTGTTGGTACAATGAGCCAAGATAAGAAGTAATACGGTACCTCTTTGTCCCGGGATGAGCACAGCGAGTTGGGACAATTAGGCACTCCCTGATTGCACCTGGAACTCCTGCTGCAATCACAGTGAGTTGAAGTGATTAGGCGCTCCCTGACCATCTCCGGAACTCCTGTTACCCAGGAAATGTACCTAAATCTTCTCCTGCATGGGTCGCAGCCCACATATCTGAGAGGTGCCAAGACTAATTATCTGATAAGAATTGTGGCCACGAAATGGTAACACTGACCAAAGTCAATCATCTTGCGATTCTATAAATAATGGTTCTAAAGCGAGACCCTTTGAGCTCTCCGGGACCACAGCAGGCTGTGACCGTGTATCTCCCTCTGAGCTGGGACGCCTCTCAGAGCAGTTTTCGCGAGGTTCCGCGAGGTATTTGGATCCTTCCCTGACAGACGCCAGCGAAGGAAAAAGTGAGTAAGTCACTGAATTTAGATTTTCGCGAAGTATTTTCACAGGATGAAATAGTGTGTAGCTCACTATTTCCTGACCCTGTGTGATTTTCGAAGGATATTGGGTACCAAATTTAACATCTTAAACAAAGGTTAACCTCTATGTGTGTGTGTGTGTGTGTATGTGTGTGTATACATGTGTTTTAAGTTAGGAAACTTCAAATCGTTAACTAAGTCGTCATAACTGCTGATTATTGATTATTGAATAAGTATTGCTAATCACATAATTTAGTTTATTATTTACTTTAGTAGTGTTAAGATACCATTTATTGCTACTGTTAATTTTTATAAGACCCATACTTACATGTTAAATCACTTTCACTGAAATCCCCACACTACACTCCTTTAGTTATAAACCGTTGACCAAGTCTGGGACTAGGAGTGGATTCAGCCACACCTAGACTCCTCTGAGAAGGAGTTTAGAAAGCAAGGGGGTCCTTTCTGAACCACGTGACTCAACAGGAGGGCACTCCTTATACCCTTTTCCCTAAACCCTGTATACAACACTCCAACTCAACCCTGACTCAGTTTCCCCTATCCAACCACTGTAAAAAAATCACTTCTCTCTGTGCCCCCCCCGCCATTCACTGTGACAGTTGCACCTAAGCACCACTCTGACCCAATTCCCTTTCCCTTCACACAGTAAGTAATAGAGTGAATCTTGCCATCGAATTCTGTAAAGTCGCACCTTTTTACAAACTCATATTAAAAATCACCTTTCCCTCATATCTGTGGTGGTGATTCTTTGAGCGACCGTTAAACCTTAACCACTCTCTCCCCCGCGACAAAGGTGAATTACCCTTGTCTGCTGCCATGCTGGTTTCTTTGACACTGCCACTGGGTGTTACGTAGTATTGCCACAGTCTGCTCTCAGGGCTCCACCAGAAAGAGCTAAATCAACTCTGCATGAGTTTCCCTTATCCTTAAGGAGAATCAAGATTTGTAGGAGAGAACTACAGCTAGATGAGTCATTTTTCTCTATAAACAGGCCCAGCTGTCTGGTGATAAAAAGGATGTGTTTGTCTTTGGTCAGAGTATTCAGGAACCTCTGCAAATGCCCTGAGAGAAGAGGTCACAATGCAGCATTTTTTCTGCTGAAATCCGTCCTCTTATTTTCATCTTAAAAAGCAGCATATGCTTTGCCTATGATGTCCTTTGTTCCTTTTTCCAGGAGAGTAGGGAAAGGAGTATGGGTTGATTGACCACGTGCAGCCTGTAAGATCTTTCCCCTGCATGAAGTGCTACCATACGTGCCAGTGGTCTATCACACACCACACTCGCATTAAGCTCTTACCTCAAGCCTAGTGTTTAGTCCATTATCACCCCTTCTAAACAGTGTATGGCAAAAGGAGGAAACTGAGGTACACATGCAGTGATCACAGAACTAGTAAAGATTTTGTCAGGGGTGACAGCCAGCTTTCGAGTTTTGGTGACTGGCAACAGCGTAATGATGGTATTCATTTGCTGCAGTGAGGAAAACAGGTACAGGCGCTCTTGCCTTTGCTTCCTGCATGACTATAGTGGAGAATGTCTGTCTTGGTCCCAGCGTCAAGAACAACTGCAGTTTCTGCACCTTGGGGAGCAAAAATCCTCCTTTCAATAACAAGCCATTGGCAAAACTGCAAGACTACAGTCTTTTTTCTGTTCCCTGCACATAAACCAGCAAACCATACGTGTTGGAGAGGGAGCATGCGTGAAAATGTGCATCGATGCTATGTGTGATGTGTATTGCCCAGAGAAGTTGTGGNTCCTCCTTTCAGTAACAAGCCATTGGCAAAACTGCAAGACTACAGTCTTTTTTCTGTTCCCTGCACATAAACCAGCAAACCATACGTGTTGGAGAGGGAGCATGCGTGAAAATGTGCATCGATGCTATGTGTGATGTGTATTGCCCAGAGAAGTTGTGGCTGCCCCCTCCCTGGAAGTGTTCAAGGCCAGGTTGGATGGGGCTTTGAGCACCCTGGTCCAGTGGAAGGTGTCCCTGCCCATGGCAGGGGGGCTGGAATGAAATGAGCTTTAAGGTCCCTTCCAACCCAAACCAGTCTATGATTGATTCTATGCTACTCTTAATGTCTGTGCTACCAATGCAGCAGTTTAAATCAGCTGAGGATCTGATACAATAGGCTGGTCATATGGAGTTTGAGGAAAATACTTTACTGCCCGTTAAGCACTTTTTTTTACTACGTAAATTTTGCATTTGCAAATCTTGTGTTCTTTCTTAAGAGCAACTGAAATGACCCCTGGTTTTTTTTTTTTTTTTGAAAGCAGGAGGAGGCTGCACACATAACCGCTCACTTTATTAGCTAAATTAAACTTCTTTCCTGGATACCTGACTGTACCTGCAGTAGACTTTGCTAAGTATGTTCTTCAGTAGTTATTCAGCACCTACTTGTGTCCAAAATAAATATTCTCTGTAGGAAGGGGAAGAATTTATTCCTTCCTAATTGAAAAGTAAAATTACTAAAAAGAAAATTGGTTCTGTCCTAGCTCAAACCAGGACAGCTGTTTTAATTGCGATTCAGTTCCTCTGCCAGATTTTGTTTTGGGATCTTGGGATTTTGGGGGTTGGACTAGATGATCTCTAGAGGTCCCTTCCAACCCCTACCATTCTATGATTCTATGATCTGCGCAAACAAGTTCTTGATGGCAGCGAAGATAAATGGGAGATAGCTATCCTGATACAGGCTGTCTTTGGCAATGCCATGCTTCAGTGTCAGATGTTGATAGTATCCAGGGGCCATAGATGGGCATGGGACAGTTACAGATAAGCTGCAATTCTGCAGACAATATCAGCACCTGCTGTTCTTTCTACTTGAATGTATTCCTTTCTGTCTTTGAAGCGTGGGGGCCTGTAACTGCGGATCTTTCACTGAGCTTTACTTTTCTCTTTTTCAGTTGAGAGTTTTCATGTTTGCCTTGTTTTCATGGCCATATAGTTTTAAAAAGTTTTCCTCAATGAATTAAGTTTTATGAGCTGGAGGATTGTTGGCATAAAAGTCTACTAATGTGTGAAATTTATTGTGATCTCTGATTGTGAACTTCGAATAATGTTCATCAGGTCAGAAATCACTAAGTATATTCAATCTATCTTAAGGAAACAAAGACTCTTAAGTAGAAACCTTTCTTAATAATTAGGAGACGCAACCATGGCACATAGCCTTTTTATTGTGGCTGTGAATCTAAACTTCTAAACTGATCAGCAGTTGAAATAAGACCCATGTTCCCTTGTATTGAAAGCTTCAATCGATTCTATACACTGGGCTTTTAAACATCCAGCTTTGTAATTTCCCCAGTTACTTATCTCTCTTTTCAGGTGATTCTTTTTTCTTTGGTTTTTTTCCTTCTTTTTTTTCTTCCTCTCCTCTCTGTGTCCACATCTCACAACACCAGAAGCTACAAGCTCAAGGGAGACATTCAGGCAAATATTGATGTGCATCTAGAAGTGCACGATACAGTCCTGAAGCTTTTCACCCTCTTCTTGCTTGGATAACTCTTCAATTAATTTTCTGAAGTTACTTAACTCAAGGTGTAGTCCTGAAGCATTACAGCATGAAGTCATTAGTCATGAGCAGAATCCTGACATCCTTCTCTCATGCTGCAGACAATAAAGCTTCTTCTTGCTTAGAGTGCTGGAAGCTGCACTGACAGTGTCGAAAACTGACTGGTGTTTGTGCAACAAGAGGTAATGTAGCATTTCTTTATTCCTTGCAAGTGCCCAAGAAAACTGGTACGACCCTTCTGTGGTGCTTATCTCTGCTTTCTTGGGAGTGAAAAAGGAGAGATTTGCTAGGTTTTGTTGCTCTGGGGTGCTGCCAAAGCGTATTGCACATGCTTCTCTGGGCAAAACATGTATACGAGTGTCTCATGTCGCCTCTGAAATGAGTGTTGCAGGGGTCACCCTGGCCCTGTGAACATGGTGGTACAGAATGTCTTTCAGGAACACTGTCAACCCATGTCATGGAGGAGACAGCTCAAATGAGTGCAGAGATCCCATACAGAGATCTGCGCTGTTTAGGCCCTGGACTGTAGTGCACAGGCCGAGTGCTGATGAGTGCACTCTTACTGCCTTAGAGCTTTCCTGAGCCTTCCTGTGCCTTCTTGGCCCCAGAACTTCTCTCTTTGCTTTTTTTTTTAATTTTTATTTCTTTTCCTTCCCTGTGTGGATCTTGGAGATGCTTTATAAAACCCACTAAGGGTCTGTAAACCCACTTGTGCTTTGTAAGTGCTTTGACTTCCTGCCTATTGCCCAGTTCCCAAGGCTGGCTTCTGCAGCCACTGGCCCTACTGTGTCACAAGACAGGTAGGTGTTTTTTGAGAATGTGTTTGCAGAACTGAAGCTCCTTCTCCTATATAGATAAATCAGTACATTTGCCTTTTTTTGGAAATGGGAGTTACACACGTATTACCTTTAGGTGTGCTACAGTTACTACTTTATTTCCTGCTGAAGTACTGTAATAGAGTTGTTATCATGCGTATTTTGAGGAACTAGGAAAATGGTAGATCTCAATTAACGATGTCTGGTACTGATTCCTTTTCTCCCCAGAGCCTTTATAATGGCCTAATAGCATCAAGTTACTTTAAAGAGGGTGGAAGCTGCTTGAGGCTGCCAGAGCAGTGTAAAAAAGATAGGAAAAGACTTAACAATTAGTTTGCTATATGCTTTTCTTACATAATCTCATCTTGACTTGCTCTTCCTTACATCAATTTAGCCCATATCCAGACAAGTGCAGTGTTTCTGAAGTGCAAGCTTCAGTTGCTAATAAAGTAAGAATAACAGAGACAGTAGGCATCCAGGCTGAAAGCTAAGTATTGCTTTTATGATGTTGCTAATACAAAATATAAGGGAATTAAGAGACAGGAAGAGATGATGTTGAACACTGAGTTCTCACCTGAAGCTGATGCTCCCTTGGAATACTGGGCTGTTAGGGGATACATGGTTTTTGTTAAAGCCAGAAGTTGCTAATAATCCAACAGGGTTTCTGGTCTTTGACATTTGTTTTAAAGGCAAGATAAGCAGTTAAAACTATAAACTGATAATCTTCCCTTAAAACATTATTGTGTACTTCCTTTTCCAGTAGCAGCAAAATAGATGCTTAGATGGGCCACATACAGGACCCTTCAGAGTGAGAAGGTGCTGAATGCCAGAAATCACACAGCTGATGTCTTGTCATTCCTTCAAGTCACAATCTGCAGTTACGAAAGAGCCACTTTGAGCTTGATTATGGAATCATTGGTAGATCCACGAAAGCTTATTTTTCTAATACCCTAGAAGTGGAAATTAAATACCTAAAGTCAATTTGCTGTAGCATGGTGGTGGTTCTTTAATCACTGCTGTCCCCTGTCTTCTGTTAGTTCTGCCTGAAATTCCATGGCTGAGAAAAGAAATATACAGGCATTTGATATGATACCTTTCCAGCTCGATCCCAGGCTCACAGTTCACTGATGTTTTGTAATTAATTAGTAATGCATAGATTGGTTCTCGTATGTTTCAGTGGAACTTAAATATGTGCTGAGTACATCACAGGTAGCACGTAAAATCTGATCGTATGAGTCTTTTTAGAAATTCAAGAAACTAACACTGTAGATTGGTGCTAAGCGAGATTTGCAAAATCATGTTGGATGTAACTCCTGTTTGAAAACAGTTCTGAAAATCCCATTAGCATCTACCTGTCTCTTTCACACTTACTCACTATTTAACATGTGCCCTACGGGCTATCATTTATACTTGGAAATTACCTGACTGTACATCTGCAGGGTTAGCTCTGTAGGATGAGAGCGGAAGAATAAGGACTGCAAATATTAAGCAATTTGTAATTACAGGTGATACAGAGATTATCAGAGGCTTTTTGAAATCATGTTATGTTGGAGGACTTCATTTTTCATTATTTTGTTACTCCATCAGTTAAGAATCTCCAGAAGAAAAATGACTCCTCATGTAAGATTAATTGCTATGGTGCTTCATACTTTCACCTACTTCTGGACTGCGCCTTTAGAAGCATGAAGAGGAAAACTCTTGTGCTGTTGACTTCAATGGAGCCAGATTTTAGTCCCTGCTACAGGAAGCAGCTTTATGACTGAGCCCACTAAGAATATCCTTGGCAACTAGTGTATACTGTTGCAGTCTGACATTTATTCATCCAAAACCATCAGACCTCTGATAATAGAAAACTAAGCTTTAATTTTAGATCCTGATCCTTTAAATTACACTGTTACATCATCTTCTGGGAGTATTTATGGGGTATAATTTAATCATGATATTTTTTTCCACCTATGGATTATACAATAGGTAAATTAAAATTGAAGCATTGAGGTGAAGTTGTCTTTTGCTATAATTAGCTGAAGTGATTGTGCAGTATTTACAATTAATTTATTTTTTTCGCATAATGCTCATGGTATCTAGAGCTTTGTTTATCAGTTTCAGTTTATATTATTCACACGCTGAGGCAAATGCGTGATTTAATAATATTTTCTCTCATGCTCTGTTTTCCAATTTCCTGACTTAATCCCTATGAAACCCTATTACTTGTGCTCTCAGTGAATATTTATCTCACATTCACTTTATTTTGGCCTTTGTCCTAGTGATAAAGATTCCTGTAATAGCATGTGTAAAACCAGGATGTGACAAATGGGGTGCCATATCTTTCACTTAGGTACCTGGAGTTAAAATACCAGCTCCGTCGCTGGTGTAGCAAGACTAGATCTGCATTCTGTAGCAGTGCAAAAGTACTCTCGAAGTCAAAAGTGATCAGATCTTCCTGCAAAAGGCCTGTAGCAACCTGCCAGTCAAGAGTCACAGATGTCGCTAGATTAATGCAAACTGAGCCTGGAATTAATGTTGATCACCAAATCCTGAATCTCACCACTTGTGAAAATCAAACCATCTCTTGCTTCTGCTTTCTGTAGATACGGGACCACAAGATTAGGGCTTTAAGATGTGAAGAGATATGAAGAATCAGAAGTTGTGCCAGGGGAGATTTAAATTGGATATTGGCGAAAATTTATTCACCAAAAGGGTTGTCAAGCATTGGAACAGGCTGCCCAGGGAAGTGGTTGAGTCTCCATCCCTGGAGGTGCTTAAAAGACGTGTCGTTGTGGTGCTTAGGGACGTGGTTTAGCAGTGGACTTGGCAGTGTCCAGTGTTAGGTTTGCGGTTGGACTCAATGGTTTTAAAAGTCTTTTCCAACTAAAATGATGCTATGATTCTATGAAAAAAAGCCTGAAATTACGTAACTTGTAAATACTTCTTGGTGTCCCATGTTCTTGGCATCATCTGTACTCTTCCCATGTCTGCTGTTTTGGGAGACTCTGAGTGTGACAGAGGTACATTCATGGAGAAACTATTTTGAAGGTGTGTACCCTCAGCAAGTTTGCTGGTGATACAAAGCTGGGGGGAGTGGCTGACTCACCGGAAGGCTGTGCTGCCATTCAGCGTGACCTGGACAGGCTGGAGAGTTGGGCGGAGAGGAACCTGATGAAGTTCAACAAGGGCAAGTGTAGGGTCTTGCACCTGGGGAGGAACAACCCCATGTGCCAGTACAGGCTGGGGGTTGACTTGCTGGAGAGCAGCTCTGCGGAGAAGGACCTGGGAGTGCTGGTGGACAACAGGCTCACCATGAGCCAGCAGTGTGCCCTTGTGGCCAGGAAGGCCAATGGCATCCTGAAGATGCATTAAGAAGAGTGTGGCCAGCAGGTCGAGGGAGGTGATCCTGCCCCTCTACTCTGCCGTGGTGAGGCCACATCTGCAGTGCTGTGTCCAGTTCTGTGCTCCCCAGTTCAAGAGAGACAGGGAACGACTGGAGGGAGCCCAGTGGAGGGCAACGAAGATGATGAGGGGAGTGGAGCATCTCTCGTATGAGGAAAGGCCGAGAGACCTGGGTCTGTTCAGCCTGGAGAAGAGAAGGCTGAGAGGGGATCTCATCAATGCTTACAAATATCTAAAGGGCAGGTGTCCAGAGGATGTGGCCAGGCTCTTTTTCAGTGGTGCCCAGTGACAGGACAAGGGGCAACAGGCACACACTGGAACACAGGCAGTTCCACCTGAATGTGAGGAAGGACAACTTTGCTGTGAGGGTAACAGAGCCCTGGCACAGGCTGCCCAGAGAGGCTGTGGAGTCTCCGTCTCTGGAGAGATTCAAACCCACCTGGACACGTTCCTGTGCACCCTGCTCTGGGGGCACCTGCTTTAGCAGGGGGGTTGGACTGGGGGATCTCCAGAGGGCCCTTCCAACCCCTGCCATTCTGTGATTGTGTGATTCTCAGAGTCTTTGGGTACTTTTGAAGAGAAGCTGGACCTTGAATTACTGTTGTCTAAAACAAGTGCTGATTTTTCCAGGATCTCACCTAAACCTTCCATCTTGCACCAGCAGAGGTTATGGGGAATGACATCTGTCACTCCTGTTGCTCTTAACACACCCATTCATTATTTTGTAGTGCAAAGTGTAAGTGGAAAATGTCAAGGCTGCAGTCTAAAATGGCTTTGGCTTTGGCTTTTGCAGTATGCACACATGGCATCTCTTTAATACTGTTATTGCACAGAATCGTGTTTAAAAATGCTTGATGCTCTCTTCCGTGTCAGTGATATGAAAGAAATAAAAGTACAAAACTCATTTTCTGGCTGTACAGAGACAGTCGGATGCTGTGAGTTCGCTTGCATTGTCTCCTAGGGATGGATGTAACAAGGTGGCACGTTTCCATTTCAATCTTCCCAGCCATTAATATAGTCCAATGGTCATTGCTACAGTGTATTTTCCTCTTTTTAGGCTTTGACTTTTTTTTTTAATGGCTCTACCATTTACGTCAGGGCAAGGGGTTACTTTATGGACTTTGCATTTTTAATTTGTTTTCATTGTTTGATTTTCTGCAGTGCACAGATGAAAAACATCAACATACAACTTGTGTGTAATGGTTTGATGAAACCTTGGTCCCTTGTCCTTTGGTCTCTTCCCCTACTCCACACATATGCACCTGGGCCAGAGTGCTAACCCTGCTTTTGAAAAGGAAAGTAGGAAAAAGCGAAGCTGAAATGCTGCTTAGGGCAACTGTGGAGTCAGCTGCATGCAGGTTCACTTTCAGAAATCCCTTCTGACAGTGAGTTGAATAGAGAGGTGCTAGCAGGTCTGGGACTGAAGTGTGGAGGTTCTTTTCTTTTGCTCAGGCAGGAGCTCTGCAGTCTTTCTCTCACCCAACATGGAGGAAGTATGGTTTTTAAACAAGATTCTGGGAGTCCATTGACTTTCAGTTAAGAATGAAGGTGATAAATGCCTGCCTTACTTATTTCAATTTTATTACACAGAAAAACGTTTTATGCTTGAGTTTTCTGGCACCAGTTCCTGTGGCTTTTGAGAAAAGGTAATAACTCATTCTAGAGCTTATTTAACTCTGATGAAAATGCTGGATTTTAAAGAAATTTCCCATTGTCAGGTTGTGCCACGATTGTCTGTTGTAGGGTTGTGCATTGATCTGAAGGACACTGGCTGCTCTTGGCTACAGGTGTTTGAATTAAATTCTGCATTGTCCTGGAGTAACAGTAGGTGAAGAGTTGATTATCCATTTTTAGAATAATACACTGGGACTGAGATCTTGGATCTCTTGAAATGAATGTGTGGCTTGTCATTAACTTCACTGGGAACATGATTTCTTCATTTTACCCAGGGTTATTTGGCATAGTCACATTGTTAAAATGAAAAACAAAGTTTGATGTAATTAAAGTAACTTGGAGTGCTGAGATCTGTAGAGAGATGGCTCCTCCTGTCATAGGGTGATTCAAAGTGGATTTCTATTGTTTCAAGCCAAGAAAGTGCCTTTTTGACTAAGTCCCTTAAGTACCCTTATGGGGCTTGCTCCGAGTTTGCTGTGACTCGTGATTTTTTTCATCTTCAGTGCTAACTGGCGTAAAAATCAGTATTATTTTAGTGTGCCTATTTGCATCATGTAGGGAGATGGCTCACAACATCTGACAAAGATATGTGAGTTTTTTTCTCTTTATGAATAATTTAAATTCCTTAACTGAAGCACTGAGTTTTTTTCTTGAGGCAGGTAAATCAGCTCCTTAAGGAAGAATAGTGCCACTTGTGTACCATGCCATCATTAAAGTGTTCTTCAGTCCTGCCATTTAAATTTGGAAGGAAATCCATTTCCTACAGGAATAAAAAGGGCAGGATCGATGGCCAAAAAGTCAGGCTGAATTAGTCACCAGAAAAATCTTTTATTCATGGATTAATGAATAAGGAAGAACTGCAAAAGACGTGCTGCTGGGTTTTGTCACAAAAATGAAATAAAAGGAATTGCAAACCTGGCTTCCTGACAAAACGTCATTTCCAGTTTAAACAATGCGTATTTTAAAATCGAATGCAAAACTTGCTAATCAGTTTTGTTCTCTTTTGAGTTTGTTTGTGTCTTCTGTGGATATTTTTAGATCTAAAGGCTTCCTTTATCAGAGACCCACAGAGAACTGTGCTCCATGCAGAAAGTTTGGCCTACAGAACCCTTTTCATTGGAAGCTGGTCTCGTGCCACCTTCCCCAGCTTGCTGGAGCAGCCACTGTACCGTTGGAGTCCCAAACAAATAGGGTTTTGGGCAGGAGGGATCCTTAGAGACTCAGGCAGTCCTACTTCTCCCACTGCTTTATTAAATACTACTTGTAGTGATGAAATTTGTGTCTTTTGGCTTTAGCAGCTGGGCTACCAGAAGTCTACAGTTTTAAACAAACCTCAGCCTTGAATGTGACAGTTTACGTTTTGCTAGCTCATTTTTTGTCTTTGCCTAAAAAGCGTCTCTGTAGATATTGCACATTTTTAATCCCTGTGGCCTGGTCAAGCTTGTTCTGAGAAATAGTTGAAAGGAAAAAGAACAAAAGGATCTTTTCCTTCTCTACAGAAACACACAGAAAATGCACTCCTTATTTCCTTTTTCGTGTTCGAAAAAACCCAACTTTAACCATTAAAATCAGTAAAGGTTTTGTTATAAGAGGGCTCTAAAGGCAGTTCACTAAGATGGGAGATATCTAGAAGCCTGTGAAGTGTCACTTTTGGGCTGATGTACACAGGGGCTCAAGCAGTAAGAATGAACACTTGCACTAGCAGATGGGATGGAAATGGGGACAATTTGTTCCTCTGCCACTTCAGGAGAACTCTTAGAGAGGATCACAGGATCTGGTAGCATTCACTCAAGTGTCCAAATTCTGACTTCCCTTTCATGTGAGACAGAAGTAACTCTGTTACCTAGTTCCTGTCATGTAAAGTCATTTTCAGCAAGAGAAGAATCGGACCTAGAGTCTATAAAACATGAAAGCTCTCTAGGTTCAAAGCCTTGTACTGGAAGGAAGCTCTAATTCTTTTCAGCAACATCTCTGACTCTCTTTAGTTTTGATTATGCCACAGCACAGTTGATTTTTTTTTCCTGGAATACATGAACCGTAAGTTTCTTAGCATAAAAGCAGTTTAGAAATGTCATACATGGTATGCATAATGATAAATTAATGTTAATTCTGTGCTTCCAATCTTACTTCAAAGATTTGAAATGAGAAAAATTAAATTTTACAATTACAGTTTTACCCACTAGACAATGGCACCAGCATAGCATATGACCTCCTAACTATATTACTGTGAATCAGCTTCAGCTGAATTTAACAATATAATCTCTGTTGTTGTTTTGTAAATACAGCAGGCAGTGAATCTGCTCTGGTCTGTGCTTGCTGAGCATCCACCCAGGCTCCAGCCTGTACTCATAATGGCTTGATTTTCTTCTTGTATCAGTTTGACCTGGTGTAATTACAGTGCCTTCAAAAGACTGTCTCTTCATTTTACGTGAACAGGATGTGAATTAAACCTAAAAATATTATTTAGGATAGATTCAATCCAAATTCAGTACCACTGTGTAATTAACACTGAATCAGTTTTGCTGTCTGAAAATGTACAGATCTGTTGTAATGAGGTTCTGCCACTGGTATCTTGCTTTGGTTAAGTACCACTGATCTGGGTAGGGATTGATCACGTGGCCAGTGTCTCCAAGCTCAGATCACACATCCACCTGCCTTTCAGCTGTGAAACCTGGGACTATGGATTCTTTGACTATAGGACCAGCAGCTTAGACTTATTCACTGCTGTGCTGCAGGAGCTGTAATTGGTTTTGCTTCATACATACAACATGTGATGTCAAACACTGGAATGGGAGCTTAGCAAAGATTTTTTTTTTCTTCCCACTCTTCCTCTCGCAGAGTCCGGGAAAGTTTCAAGTTTGAGGGAAAGAGCACAGTCCTTCATCTAATCTTTCTCTCTTCTTACACATCTTGTACAATGGCTCCCCCACCTCTGCTTCCTTCTGTCAAGTCCTCCCCTTACACGAATGGAATGACTGACTTTGGTGTGGAAGAGCACTGCTTGCTTGGCTGAGGCCCTGGAGCTCTTCTCCTCGAGGTGACGACACTGGAATAGGCTTATCTATCTCCATCTTCCTCATGCTCCTGGTGTAAGTTTCTGTGGAAAAATCTAATTCATTCAAAGGCATGAGAGCTTTTTGGCAGAGATCTTGTTCAAGCAGTTGGGAGTAGTTTTGGGTCAGTGGCTCTCAATTCCTTTCTTGCAAAAAGGCACAGCTTCTTCCATGTTTGTAGTGCCTTCTGCCACACAATGGGTGATCCAGTCCTTTCAGCTGAAGTTATAGGGTTAGTAACTGGGCTGTTATGTGTGCCCTGAGCTTCTGGATGTTATGTGGAATGAGACAAAAGGTTGGTAAACAGGACCTGGCTTTTCTTCCTTTCTCATGGCTTTTCCGGAGGCGGCTCGCTTCCCCTACTATTAAATTGATGACTAATTATGTGCTCCTCTTGTTATACCTTATGAGACTGATAAATGGCAAACACTACTGTTTATCCTACCCGAGGGCTACATCCCAAATTTGGTCTTTTCCCAGTGCAACTGGGAGACATGGAGAGATAGAGAAATACAGGGCAGGTGCAAGCAGTGGCAATGTTGCAGTGTGTGCTGATAATAATAAAGCATTTCCTTCTATTTACTCCAGCTGCATCACGTGAAAAGCCAAGAGGATTTGTACACCGCTACAGCCTGTGGCCCTTCCTTTGTGCTGTCTTCTGCTTTCCTCTTAACAGTTTCAGGGAGCTGGTGGTTAGAGAGAGTCTTGTAGGCATGAGCTCTGAGTTGGAGGGGTTGTTGACCTGTTTGCTAGCTTTCCTTCTGCCTTCCCTGGCTTGGTGACAGAAAAGGCTGGTGGATGTGTGTGCATTCAAAATTTAAGGCTTCTTAAGATGCCAGTGAACAGGTGGTAGGATTTGGCTTTTTTGTTGTGTTCTGAGATTGGGCTTTTGAGGAAAAAGTTCATTGCAAAGTGCCTCAAATGTCTTCATTTTTGATATTCTCGGGCTTACATTATTCCAAAAACTGGCCAAACATATTTTCTTCATGCTGTCAAATGTTTCCCAACTACTAACCAAGGCAATTTCTTCTTATGGTTTAAACCTGTGTTTATACTGCAAAGGTGCGAAATAGGGGCAGAACATAGCTGGCAAGTCTATATATTGTGTCTCAGTCAGAGAAAATTTTCATGTTTGAATTACTAATATTACAAAAAATACAGATTTTTGATAGAAAGGCATCTGTAACTCCAGCAACAGTGGAAGAAATGTTATGGATGACCATAAATGCAGAATTACATTAATTTTGAAAGATACCCTTCCTTCCAGTCAACCTCCACTGCTATTGGTTTTCTACAGATCTGTGCTTCCAAAGTGGTGAAACAGAGCTTATGATTCCTCCACTGTAAATCACCTTATCCATGTACAATTAAGGTGAAAAATCAGTTTAATAAAGTGAATGTAATGACTGAGTTTAAGCTCTATGTTAGCTAGGAAAGTTACTGACATTCTTTTCTCTAGATTTGCATAGAAGAATCATTGTCTGAAGAACATATGTCTATTTTCAGACTTAGAAGTCCTAATTTCATTAAACTGGGCTTCATGCCATATTTTTCCTATTATTCTTTCCTACAGGAGATCAAACTTGAGAAATATTCCTGCTGAAATTCTTAAGTTTCTCACTTTAAATTCTGTAAAGAAAACTTCATTGAAAATAATTTTTCAAAATTTTGAGTTAGCATATTCATTAATTTAAGAAGCAACTGAACTTAGTTAACTTTTTGTTTGGTATATATCCCACTTGGAATGTTCCCTTGAGTGTTTGGCCTGCTGATAAAGTCTCAGCTGAGTAAAGAAGAACCATTTTAATTAATTTTCCTTGAGGGTGTGGCTTTGTGTTTGCTTATCACTAATTTATAAATACTATTAATGTTTTGGTGGCAGCAGCTGCAAGTAGGGTGAATGAAAGGTGATTGTGCCTGCTTCACCCCTCCAGGTGAAAATATACTAAAATAGCTATTTTTCAGAGCAGAAGACAAATAGAAGCAGAGAAGTAGTGTTGAAGAGGACGAAGAGTTTTCTGCCCATCCAAGTCTGCCACTGTGCCTGATCTGCTGGACACAGTCTCTTAATTAGTTTGTATGTGTGAAAGATATTAACAGCTGCTCTAGAAAGCCATTTTCTGTGTGTAAACCAGAATAACAAAAAACAACTCATACTGTACTTTCACAGAAAATTTTCACAAGAAAAAATTTTGTGTTAGGAATACAGTTTTGGGAGCTGATTCGTGAAATGTGTTTTCAATGCAAACGCCAGGTCACTTAAAACGTTCCGGAAAAATTCAGCCATTGCATTTTTCTAATCAGTTTCATCTAGATCTAGTAATTATTTAACTCTCTAAATAGCACAACAGCATATAAAATGTTCAGCAACTAAAATAGAAGTGATAGTTCTTCTGCAATTATCCAGCAAGAATGTTCCCAGGTTTAATCACTCTGCGATTTTACCAGTTCACATTGTGAGCATTTTTGGAAATTCCATAGATTAGTCAGCCTGATATGGAAGCGTTCACAGATGTTCAAGTTAGTCAAGAAGGCAAAGGAAATTCCAAACATTAGGGAAGACTGGGCCGTGCTCAGTAAACTGTGAAACTGAACGCACATTTACTTTTGCAGAACTGCCCTCCTCTGCTATTAAATGGCCCATTTTCAAATCCATGTAGGATGGGAAGTGCAAGGATTAGATGAACACAACATGGTTTTATTTTCACATCATTGCATTTCGTGGTTCAGATCTTCAAAGTCCAGCGTCGTTGTTGCTTTCAAGGTGGCCTCTTGAGCGGCAAAGGAAATGTCGTCAAGTGACATGAACTAAGCTTACAGGAAGTGCAAAAGTACTTTAACAAGAGCAAATACTTTGGATGTGTGGTTCCCTTTTTGCCCAAACTTAAATTAAGTGTGCATTTCAGATTGTTGGTACTTTATGTGTCTCACATTATTATGTAGAAGTGGAAGCTAAGTTAGTCCATTACAATGATTCATATTCTGTCTGAGGAACACAAACATTTTCTGATGAGACTGGGGACTTGAGCATATTAATGCAGTTGAAATTTTCTGGCTCCCAAAATAGACAGAAAAAATTGTTACAAGGAATACAACTAGAATAGCCAATATTACCATCTGTACAAGTACAGTAAAAAGGCAAGTGGTCTGCATCCATATTGCCTGGCACTGTGTTCTGTCTCATTTTTATCAGCTGAGCTGAGCAAGATGCATCCGAGCAGAAGGTGCTGGCTCTTGGTGATGTGCTCCTTCAGCTGATCCTGGTGGCAGGAAAGGGATATCATATCACTGATTCTGTCCACTGAATGCCAAGTAAAAGTGAGATTTTTAATTCCTTTGGTGATTAGAAGATCCTCTTGCACCTTTGTGAGAATTAACAGAAGGTGATGATTACATTTGGGGCAAGTTTTCAGGACCTGGTAAGAGAAGTGGGTAGGGGAAATCCAGCTCTAACAGCTTGCCTGCAAACATGTCCTTTCCCATACCACACTCTGTGGCTGCGGCTGCAACTGCACAGCCCTCCTCCCATCAGATCAGGGCTCTGTCCACCCCAAGTGGTTTAATTACATTTCCTCTTTAAATAACAGTAATTAGTTGAGGTTTCCTAAGAGGCTCAGAGGAACACAATCGAGCATTTTTTCTGTGAATTGTTGCTTATTTTTTCTCCGAGTCTGCTGCGCGGTGTAGATGTGCCTAGTGAAAAGGCTCTTGCAATGCATCAGAGAGACAGATGTATTTCATTTGTGATTTCAGTGATTTCCATATATGAGAAGATCCTTAGAGATGTCTGCATGAAATGAATGCAGCTGCTCAGGTTGTTGCCTAGAAGAACAAGCATACGGAAATTAAATATGCCACTAAGATGTTCTCATTTTCTGCCTGTTCTCACTGATGTAAGCCTCCATCTGTCTGCCCAGCCCTGAACCTTCACTCTCATTTACCACAAATACCTCTCCTCTACCTTCTGCCAAATACTTGCTCTTTCCGTGTTCTGATAGATCACTACAAACTGCAGGCTATCTGTAAGGAAACCCCAAACCATTGCTCCCTCCCACACCAGCCTGTAGCTTAGTTCCTGGCTCTGCAAACCAGCTAAGTGAGTGTAAGGAACTGACTCCAAGCAGAGAAAGAAGTAAGTTAAGTTGCCTTGGGGAACACAACACTCTGGTTTCTGCTTCTTCCAAGTGTATGGGCTGTCCCAGATCAAAGCTAAAGATTTCAGGCTGTTGTATAAAGATACCCCAAGATTTTTTCCATACCCGTTATGGTGGAGTGTTGAAATCCTGAGACTGGCTAATATGATCCCTTGGAAAAAACCCTCCTCTTCTTTTGCCACATTCTTGGTGTATCACACAGTGCCACTGTCTGAGAGGTCTAGAAAAGCATAGAAGTAGAGCAGTGCAGGAAGTACGAGTATCCAGGTGGCTTGAACTATGGCCAGGAAGTTTCTGTTGCAGATTTAACATATTTTCCTGAAGTGACCTGAGAATCTAGCCTGTCATTTTTTGTAAAGTACTTCGGGATTAAAAAGTACCCTGTACTTTTTTGTGAAGTACTGTGCCTTGAATCCTCAAAGGGTGTATGAAAGCACCCCAAAGACAACATGAGATCAGACAATGACTTTCATCTGTGAGCTCCTATTTCTTCTGATGTGTTCTTGGGTCAGACTGTGCCTTATCCAAGCAGGTAAAATATGCATCACTATGTATATGATGAAAAGGTCGAAGGTTTCTCTTTGTGCTGCTGTGCCCCATGTGTTGCTGCTAACATGTGGACCTAACTGAATTTGCTACTCTGGCAAAGGAGGATGCAGTGGTGGAAGGACATAGCAAGGATCCCTTTACCCCTCTGTCTGTCTGTATCTCCCTTCCCACATGCTCTGTCAGATTTGCTTCGGTGCAGGAGGGGATGACCCAAGGTTGCTCTGTCAAAGAGCCAGGAAGATCCTTCTCCAGTGCAGCCAGGGGCTCCAGGTGGGACTGAGTGCCATTGTTATATGCAGTCAGTGTAATAACCAGAGTCATAATACAGGTATGCATTGCAGCAAGTGCTGCCACTGAGACTTTGTGCCAGCAGTGTTCAGCTGGGAACGTGTAAAATTTTTGTATCTGTGGGAGTTTTATGCCTTCGCTTCATACATCTGGCTGCTGGAGAGTGGATGGCAGCTCGGCGTGGGCTTTGGTGTGTCTCGGAGAGGCAGTTCCTTTTGTTCTTTTGCCAGAGGCAGCTCCAGTGGTACTAAAGCATCACGTTCAGATTCCTGCACTAGATTTTGCCCGTGTCCCTTCTCGTGCAGCTAGGAATGTGTTATGATTTAACCTTGAACCTGAAAACTTTTTTCTAGCTCAAAGGCTCCAATACTGCTAACTGAAAAATCTGTCACTTTCAATTCATCTGAGAAAGAACTAAAGCAATCCCACAAGTTCACTTTTCTTTGCTAAATACTGAGTGTAAGTCAGTCAGTTAATGCAGACACATTTCTTTCAACGGGAGAGAACAATGCTCTAGAGGGCAGGCTTTGCTTATATTAGAAAGGAGCATTTCCAGCTAAAGCCCAAATTCAGTCAGCCCAAATAACAGTTCAACTACTTAGCTTTCTTTCTATTCATAAATCAGACAAATCAATAATTGTTTAAAATGTGAAGGCTTTAATTTGCTGGCATTACATGAGAAGTAAAGGCAGCATTAAATTAAAGATGCTACTGTTAGGAGATCATGATGTCTCTGAATATGCAAGTTGCCTTTTCAGTGGTATGGGCTTTTCTTTCCCAGTAGGTTTTGTGTTGAAAATTAGAAAAGGTCAGCATCTAGAAATCTAGCTATTTTAAGGTTTCTTATTGAGCTGGTTGCAGTTTCAGAGAATACAACATTTTAAAAGCACACGTTGCTCTCATAAAAACACTTGTAAAGAACTTGCTGGAGGTCTCTGATGGTCCCCTCAGCAGTGGTATTTGTTGCCTGGTCTTGTCTTCATTGGTGGTGAAAAATTCCGAGGTGAAATATGTTGTCTTACCCCACAAGGTCTGGGTTAGTGTTTGTATGGCTGCGCACTTACAGACTGACAGACGGCTGGGAGGATTGAAAAAAATCTTTAATTACTGATGTTTGTAATGAAAATATCCATGTGGTCTGAAATGTTATAATTACACTGTCATCAGTGGAGTTGGTACAATCTACCATTCCTGAGGATCTACTCAGATCTGCTGTGGGCATAAGCCTGGTGTCACAACCTGTGTGTAATGGGCAGATGGACTCACCAACAACTGAGATTAGCAGCACTTTGGCATGGTGCAGGATGGCCTTTCTCTTTCTGGCTTGTGAAGCTGCCAATCCACTTCTGGTCAGCTCTGCACTCAGCTGAGATGTACCAACGTGCACTCAGGTGTACCTCGGGTGAGTGATCCTGGAGAAAGTTGTCTGCAAGAAGGTGAAAGGAAGCTGGCTTTTATTCAGCATTTTATGATTCTCTTTATTTTTATTTCCTTTAGATAAAAGCTAAGGGAAAAAAACTAAGATAAAAAGGATAAGGAAGAGCTCTAGATTGTCGAATAAAGTCTTGTCTTCCTTTTCTTTACTCCTGGGCTGGTCAGTAAGGGTAGAGAAATAATAATCCTTGTGTGTGGCTGTGTGTTTCAACTGAGTGAGGAGGTTGAGATCGGTAAAAAGAAGTTGAAAGACAGTGTATAATTTAAAGATCAGTTTGAAATGTCTGTCTCCTAATTATGGTGTGTTTATATAGCAATTTTGCTTTTTTCTTTCCCTCTCTCTCTGTTTTTTTCTTGGACCTTTTACAGCTCACCTTTTAAGCCATTCACAGTCTTTGGACATGGGGTGAAATGATTAACAGCCTGTATTGATTTTTTTAAAATGAGGAGATACAGTAGCATGAAGCAGGAAACAGCAGACTTAAATTTTCCATTTTCGCTTCTGGAGAGAGTGCTTGGAAATTACTATTTCTATTGCAATGTCAGTGAGCTTCTGAATATTAACAGTCTTCTCTTGTGTTTCTTTTAAAGCTGATAAATACTTCCATTTACCTTTTTTTCCTTCTGCTAAATTCTTGATTCTGTGAGGAAGTGATCATATTAAATGGGATTTTAAAACAAAGTGTCAAGAGATTAGTTGTCTGTCTGTCTGTACATGATTACCAAATGAACTGTACATTAAAATGGTTGAGCAATGGGGCATGCAGATAGAAAAGATCATTTTTAAGGGATCTGTGAAATTTAGGAAGCCAATTACTGTTCTACCAATGGAGAAATTTTCACTAAACGTGTCCTAGTAAAAGTTTAAATGCCTCTTAATTAATGTTTAACTGATTCTTAATGGCAGTGAAGTCTAGTGGCAGTATGACTTCCACATGAAAATTAGTCTGATGTTGGCTCTGTGGAACGGGAGATACATCACTGTTAATATGGTAGCCCATTTATTACCCTGGTGTCTTAATTCAGCTGCATTCAAGGGCAGTGAAGTGAGAATATCATAATCAGCTTGGGTAGGAATTTAAATTAGAGGTATGTCAACATGGTGGCTGTGCACCAGTCTGAAGGTCAGGGAGAAAGGCAAGAGCAGCTTCGGGAAATGGGAGCTCTGTGAAACTGCTGACCCCAGCTGCTCTCAGCCACAAGCTGATGTGAGCAAACCCTGACCCTGGGCTAGGGAGACGCCTCTCGCTTCATCAGGTGCCATCATCGTGGAGGGCATATGTGAGGCACTTCAAAGACCTTCCACTGAAGTCCCTTTTACAGTTCTACATGGAGCAAAACTGTATTCTAGACTTTTGTCCACCTGACGGTCTTTGTTGCCATCAAGGTTGACAGTGAACCGCTAAGTATATTTAATGCTTCAGATCTTACCGCAGACTTAAATTCCTGTCTTTATCTCGGTCCACTCTGTCCACAGCTTTCCAAACAGAATCTCTGTTGCCGATGAGGGGGAGCTTTATCTTAGAAGGGCCTGAGTGTCACCAACAGGAACGGGGAACAGAGCAGCAATGTTCTCATCTGCCACCTGGATTCAAATAGACCATCTTGCCCTGAGACTACAGAAGCAAACATAAGGCAAAGCTGACCTCCCACAGCCACGTGTCTTTTTAAGGCATGGAACGCAAACTTAGGGGGCCAAGCAGTGCACTCAGATATACGTAAGGATGGTATGTCCTATCGATGTGAACTGACTTCTTTGGTGCTGCAGTAATTTGTAGGACAGTTTCTGCCCCCTGTATGATTTAGGAAGGAATTTGGTCGGCACAGTGTTTTAAAAATAAACTGTGAGATAAGCAGGGCTGTTTGTTAGGATTTTTTCTTGCCTCAGGTATTTTAACTTACAAACTCTGGCATGTTATTTCAGAGGTACTGATGGCCTGGCATTCTGGCCTAGTCAGAATGGTTTTCTGCTCCTGACCTGAGAAAAGGACCAGAAAGAACTAAACTCTTTCTCTCCTCAGGTGTGGGTGGAGGGAGAGTACTAAAACCTCCCAATAATGATCTCCTTGCGAAATCCTATCCTGTTCTGCCTTAGCCTTGAAATTCCTACAAAGCTGAGGATCTTAAAGGGAATTCAGTTTTGCTCCTGTGAACAGCAATCCCTGTAACTGTCAGTGAGCCTGATCCCTCTTGCCTATGGGGGACAAGGCATCACCACCTTCCCTTTGCAGCAGGTCACCTACCTCGGACAAACATGTACAGGCACAGGAATGGAGCAGAAGCCACAGCAGGAGAGGAGACTTGCAAATGCCCATGTTCGTTTCTGCCAGGAAGTCTCTCAAGATTTCGATATAATGCAGAAATATAAATACAGCTTTCCCTTTCTTAACTTAGAACTGGATCCAGTGCGAAGGCTAGTCTTACAGACGTTGCCCTGCTCCTTTATCCACAGTGAATTTTGAGCCAAAGGCTCTGAAACTCTGGAGAGGGTGTGCAAGTTTCGGGGGGGG
>VZSC01015398.1:126426-146444 GCA_013398225.1 Steatornis caripensis
GGGGGGGGGGGGCTGTCTCAGTACTCTGCCTGCGCATTCTGCCTTGTGTTTTTCTTCTGCTATCCGATTTATTTCTGAGTGCTGTAGTTAGGGTTGCTTAATATGATATTAGTGACTTGCAATTTGAGAGGTAAAGCCTGGGTTTTGTGTGGAATTTTGTCCCTTAGCAGAAACGAGGACCTTGCGTGTTTCATGTTTCCAGTCTTTATTCTGGTCTCTTCTCAATTTCTCTTATCATCCTCTATTCCTGTGGTATGAAGAGGAAACTCCACACCAATACAATTTCCCCTCCTGTTTAGAAATGTGCATGGTAACCGCATCTGTCAGCTGTCAAAAATAGTCAACAATAAGACTTGTTTCAGGTTTCCTTTACGTTTATCATGTGGGTTCTGAATGTTAAACAGTGTAAGAATGAGGATCTCTGTATAAGATTGAATTTGACTGCAAAAGATGAATTGTTCATGTAACTGATTGTAGAACTGTATTGAGCACTTTTGATTCAAAGTACTATGCATGGATGCTTGAAATATGACCAGTAATTAATTCAGGGAAAGAGAAAGTTGAAGATTTCAGTATTACTAGTGTAGTGTTCTGGAAAAGATGTTCAGAAGATGAAGCTTAACAGTCTGTGAAATCTTTTTCTTTTAAATTTTAGAGAGGTTGCCCTTAAACCTTTACTTCTGAGAAAGACAAAATGGTTTAGATTGAATTAAGATGGACCTGATTTTTCCCTCCAGACATGAAATAAACACAATCTAGCTTTTTCCTTGTTATTTGTGTGTCGTCGTCCCCCCGCCCTTATAGTATGCACGTTAGTCTTGGTCTCATGTGAGATATTTCTTCAGTTTGATTAGTTTACCTTTATTCAGTATTGTCAAAGAGAAGATGTTCAGAATTCAACAGCCAGTCCTGAATAACTGTAACAGGCCCTACAATTTGAAATTTTAATTACAACGAATAGTAAGTTTGTGTTCCTTGCCATTTTACTTGTGATATTTTAGAGTGTGTTTCTTGTGGCGTGTACAGATTCTACACATGTAAGTTTTAATAAGAGCTCAAATCCTCATGCAATCTCTTAACTCTAGTACTGGGGCTTTACCATGGACTTCATTATACTTAATATTACATTTAAGTTGCAAAAAATTTACAACATTGTCAACAGTCTACAAAATGTCCTGGCTATCTGGGACTACATACATGCGGGAAGTGTGTTCTCATTAGAGAACCGCAGTTTGTCTTGTTCTGGAAAAATGAAAAGAAGAAATTACAGGAAGCAATGGAGAGAAAGCATTCAGTTTTCAGATGAAGGAGATGGAGAGATGCAGTGGTAAGTGTTGGGGAAGAAACAATTTGTTTAAATGTTTCTTGACACATCTCTCGATAGTTAGGAAAAAAGAAGTAATAGGCACATTCTGATCCAGATGCTTTGGGCTTTTTTTAAAGCAAAATAATGAGCATAGTCCTGTAACTGATTGGTAAACTGATAATGGTGTCTCCTTTGCTCTGCCTGAACTACCTGGTACATCAATGTCTTCAGAGAAGTAACATTGTAAAGTTAACAGTAAAACAGTAAACATTGAAGGTGGTTTAATCTTATGAGGAAGGTGTAACAAGGATCGGTGACTGATGCTGAAGTCAAATTTAGAGAAGAAATTAGACAGACAGATTACAATATGTTTACAGCAGTGGAGCTGGAGTAAGCACTGGGACAAACCAGCAGTTGGAGGGGTAGTTGCTCTGTCCACTGAAGCATGGCTGCCGCTCTGTGAGCTGAAGCGCACGCAGTGAGCTCAGCAGAAGGCGGCTACTTGCCTTCTGCACAAGTGCTGTCCTCCGGGCTGAGAAGGCAGTGGGATATAGGTTTGCCTGTACGCTCACCGCGCGTAGGATGTGACTGCGGCTCAGCCAGAACCAACAGGGATGCTCTCATCAGTTGTCAGACATAGGCTCTCATCTTGGTCAACTGAAGAGTGAGCTGTAATTAACTGCAATAAAGATGTGCGGCCCAGTTTAGAAAGAAAGGCAAAATTATTGGCTATCATCTCATCTAATTGGATTATATCTTGCCATTTAAGACTCTAAGAAATATTATTCTGTACGGCTAAAATTAAGCTCTTTTTTAGTCCTGTCATGAACTGCATTAATATAATATCACAAGTATGCTGGAGCAGAGCATTAGGGTATTCAATCTAGCTGTACTGTAAAGCTGTCACTGCAGTGCTTATAGAAATGGTAAGTCTCAGGTATTTTGTCAGTTATTATTAACAAATACCAGAATGGAAATCGATGATCAGTCTTAATAAAAGAACTGATTGTGCAATTTACATCAAGGCAGTTTTAATAAAATATCTAATCCTTAAATGTGCATAATTAGATTTACGTATTCACATCACTGCAATTAGAAGTTGGTATTTAAAGGGCACACTTCCTGTTTCACAAGCTTTTAATCACTCTTCTCAGTTTTGGTTTTTCAAATTGCAGAGTTAGGGTAAACATGCCCCCTGCCCCTGGCATGTAATGTTTTTTCCTCTGGAATGAAATGTATATATTTAGTTTGGCTTGCGCTAATCTGTAAAATAAATAAATAAAGGCGTAATCCCATTCAGCACTGAAGACTTTCAAACCTTTTGAAACAGTGTGGGGGTAAACAGTTTCTTTCAAGTGTTGGAATGTTCTGGCAACAGCAACACTCTGAATACAGATTAAGCTTCCTCTCTTCACAGCCGTGTGTCTCTTTGCTCCCTAAAGCAAAGACCTGAGTACAGATAAAATCATGGACTGCAAACTGCATCATCATCTTCTGACCCTGCACAGACTTTCCACAGCTCCTTTGGTCAAATTTACAAGAGTAGTTCCATGACAGGCATTTGCAAAGTCAGTAGGATTCACTGCCAAAATCAGAGAGAAGCACGCCTATGATTTTTATAAAACCAAAGTCTTCCAGAGGAAGGTGCAGTTGCAGTCTAGCCAGCACAGTGAGCTGTGCTACGCGTGCTGTAGTGCTTCATGTGGCAGTTGCTGCGGATGTCGCAGCAGCCTTGGCCTGGCTTTGGTGCACAAACTCATAGGTTTGAAGGAAGGTTCCTCTGAGCAGGCAGCTGCCTCTGTCTGCTTCTCAGCTTTTGGCACGGAGACTGAATCAGCCCACTGCCCTTGGTGTGTTACATTTCCCTCTGCCTCCCCAGAACGCTTTTTTCCCTAAAGGCACTACAGAGCCTACACTGTATGTCTTCCTGCAGGAATGTATCTGCAGTTCTGCTGGTGCTGAATGGTAACTACATTTGGTAAAAGTCTGTTATTTCGCCCTTCAAGTAGCTTATATTCATAGATGTGTTAGGAGGGTTGCTGCTTCAGAGCCCTGAACTTTTTTAGATTATATAAAGACTTAACATTATATAAAGACGTAAAAAAAAAAAGTTAAACTAGTGACTAGGATGAGATTAATAATTCAGAACGTTGAAATGAAAGACGAAAATCAGACAGGCAATAAGTTAATGCTTATGTTCTGCTGACCATACACGTTTCAGTATGAAATGCCTTCTCATCAGCTGGCAAAAATGCTAACGGCTGTAGTAACCATGTGGTACAGCTGCCCTTCTTTCAGTCAGGCAACCACTGACGATAGGTTTATCTGTTTTTTTGGGAGCATATAGAAAATGGTATTTGTATTGCATATGCCAGTAGAAATAAAAGCATTTTAATTTTTAATTTTTTTTTTTTTCATTCTGGGCCTCCCTTCTGATCTCCTGAGTGAACCTCTGGTTCCACGTGTTTAAAAGGATGTTGACCTTTCTTTGTTGCTGTTTCTCTCTCTTCCTTTTTAACTTTTTCCTCTTTTTTCCTATCCATTTGTCCTTTTTTCTTTTCCCCCTGGTTTGTTTCCCCCTTTTTTTCTGTTTTTCCTTTCTTATTTTTTAATTTGCCCTTTTATTTTTCCCCTTTATCCCTTTTCCCTTTCCTCCTTTTTGTCTTTTCCCTTTTTTTCACCCCCTCTTTTTTTCCCCCGTTTTTCTTTTCCCTCTTTCCTCTTCAAGTGGTGCACAGTCTTTGGCCGGGTGAGGACCAGGTAGTCTGTTGTGGAGACACTGAAAGGTCCTTCCGTATCCACACATGCATCTGTACTGGACTTGAAGCCCAGGAACCACAGGCCCTGGCTAACGGATGGAGAACAGCAGGGTGAAGCAGCTGCAAGGGTTCTGCTGGTGAGCTGTGTCCTGCAGAGGGCTGTAAGGTGGGCAGCCTGGTTAAAGTCACTCTACATACCCTGGCTGAGAGCAGTGCTCTCAAATGTTGGTAGGGATAATGATTTTTCTGTTGCGATCCTGAGGGCAGGTTGGAGCAATACAGGTGCAGCTTCCCGCACCTCGGACCTGTAGCAACATTCACAAATTCTCTGGTTAAAATTGTTCAGAACTGTTGGTTTCAGATGGCAGTGTGCATATGTGTATGTGTGAAGCTAAGCAGAGACAGAGATAGCAATTCAGAAGAAAATTCTTTTCTGTTGTCACGTACTTAGCTAGGGAGTCACCTTCCTCCTCTTTTGAAATCTTGTTTTGCTGCTATGTGCCGAGTCTTCTTGCCAAAGAAAAGGCAACTGCGGGAAAGTGAGAAAAGAAGTTTAGAAAGAACTAGTACTGCTTCAGGGAATCTGTGATGCACCTTAATTTTATTTATTTGTGGCCACAGATAAAATGCTGGCCTATAGCATCTCTTACGGTTATCAGTGCTCCCACAACCCCAGTCTTGCCCCAAACCGGATTAAGGATTGGGTCAATGGGCATTTCACTGCCAGATGGGAAGGGAGTACTGCGAATGTGAATGTAAAGGGAACGGCTCTGATTTATTCATTCTCACATATGCTGCCTAAATGCTGCATCCCATGGGCAAAGCAGAGACCAGAATCTGTGATGTTGCTTGAACATTGACTCAGCAAAGGGGAAAGGCTAGGACTTGTGGCTTTTGGACACTTGGTTGCAAAGCTTCCCAGGCCAAAGTGTACGTCAGGGAGGGAGTGGTAGGGGAGAAAAAGGCAATGTGATCTACAGTGCAGCTTACAGCAATTTCGTGGAATTGTAATCTTGGCAGGGGACAGCTTGGCTGTCACTCCTTGAAGAACATGGGAGTAAGTTACTTCATACCAGACTCGAGCACCTGTAGTGCTTTATCCATGGCTTTGTCCCTTTTCCTTATAAGCAGTGAAGAGAAAACAGATTTCATAATTGACTGAGCACCAGTTTTTGCTTTAGTTTAATTTCACAGCACACACGGATACAGTGGCTTAGTTTTTCATACCTGCTCAGTCCTGAATACGATATTCTGAAGATGGACTGACATCAAAGATGTATCCAAAATCAATGTTTGTATGACATACCAATGAAATTCTGCTGAGATGGTGCTGGTTATATAGATGCTTTGGATACGAACAGTTTAGAATCACCAAATAGCATGTGAGGTAGAGAACTGCAATTGAAAATGAAACATGCTGTGGGAGGTGATACATTTAATAGAAATGTGACTATTTCAACATCTCTATTATACTTCATAAGTCTAAAATAAATTGAAAAAGACAGAGATCAATATGTTATTGGTGTTCCCAGTATCACATTTCATAAATTGCTTTTCTTGACCTGGGCAACGTATGATGAGTCTGATCAGATTAAGTGCAATGAATCTGATGTGCCTAATTCAAACTGTAATCAATCAATCAATCAACTGCATTCTACATTACAGTGGTATGAAAAGTTTAATACATTTGGTAGCCTTCTATTTACAAAAGATTTCCGCAGAGGAACAAGCAGAGCACAGCATCAGACACCCAAACAGCCCAATTAGCAGCTGGCTCTTCCAGTAATGAGAAATAACTGCACACTTTTGGACGAGTAAACTAGCAAGAAGTTAACATTGGTGCCTTAACTTACTTGTAACATGGCTAGCTAATAGATAATATGGCTAGCTAATTTACTCCTGCGGATTTTTGTTACTGCAAAGTATCTTTTAGATGCAGCTTTACCTGACTGTTTTTGCGGCTGATGGGTGGAAGTCTTTCCTTGTTTCTCATCGTTGGCTTGGTGTCGGACTGATTACGACCTTGTAAGTGGTTATCACCACTTTAGAGGAATGCCAAAATGCAAGGAAAGGAGACATCAGTCATCATCACAAGTCAAATTTATAAAAGAGGAGGAACTGTTTTAAGTAAAGACTTTCATGCCAAAAGGGCCGTAACAGGTAAAAGTCTTCATGTAATTTATTCAAAGAATTTTGCAATAACTGTCGAGATATTCAACAGTTTTTTGTCATTATAATTTACTTCATGTACCTTGACTTGGCAAAGCCTTTAGGAAGACATTTAATCAGAAGTATGCAAATGGTCCTGCTAGCTTCAAGAGGAAATTGGCACTTAGGAATAGCAAATCTTAAACATTTTCTTAAATGTTGAGACTTATTGGTACTAGTTATATATGATGAGTTATGCAGTCATCTTTTTTTTTTTCTGCCGTGCAATTGGAGAAATTTTCTGCAAGTTTTCAAATATTCCCTAAGCAGGGCTGTGCAAATCATTCTACAGAAGCTGCTACTGTGTGACCTGAACCAAAAATGTTTCTGATTTCATGCCAAAACATAAATCATAGGGAGTAAGGAAATAAAGATTTTTCGATTTAATAGAACTTTTTATTCATCACTAAATATTTTTTTAAAAATTGAATGTGCTAAACCTGGTCCTAAAATAACCCTTCATTTTAAAAATCAAAATGCTTCATGTAATAATGTAATGTAAAATGTAATAATATGTATTTTTTTCTTATACATCTATTGCACGATGCAAGATTGCAAAGGTTTTGATTTCTCAAAACTGCCTTCCACAGAGAATAAACTACTTATAAGAAAAAAGAGTTCGTCTTTCTTTCTATCACGATTTCTTCAATAGAGTTGGTCAAATGTTGCAAATACTTAGCAAGTGCTATACATAGTCTTTGTTTGCTATCCATCATGATGGACTTTTCTTGAAGTAGAGCGTACAAGGTTGACACCCTAACTCTGGTCACATGTACTTACATTAATATGTGAGTGATACTGCGTTTTTCCTTTCCATAAATTGAAGACTTTACAAAAAAGGCTAAAGGCTTAAATTCAGATAGCTTAATTTCCACCTCAGTTTTTGTACATCATGTTTCCTAATGGCTGGCCATAGATTTTAATAAATTTTTACCAGGAAAAATATTTTATGAAGGAATTTAGGGGAAAATTAGTCAATCTGAATCCGAGCTTAGAGTGTCTTTCTCTCCATGTTACAAACAGGTTAGTTAAAAGACATGTAATGAACCAACTTGCCAGAAGTCATGCTGTAAGAGAGGTGGAGAATTGAAGAGCAGAAGCTGATGTCCAGGCTCCTCCCTGTTTCCCCCCGGCAGGGTTATACCTGTATTTGATGTAGCATGCTGGTGAAACACAATCATTTCTCTGTTTGTGTCTGCCCATTTCTTTTGTCTTTACCAGAGGGCAGCATGTGGGCCTTCAGAGCTGCAAATGTTTCAGTCCGTTTCATTTTGGATAGTACAGTTGATTGTGGAACCATGGCAATATTTTAAAATTGCATTTGTGCTTTGTCTTTCTTTATAACCATCTAGGTTCAGGACACCTAGAGACAAGCAATATGGAAAAAGGCCTCCGTGGCATAGGTCCCTACTGGCACTGACTGTACAAGTAGAAAGACACCTAGACAGAAGGTAAGAAAAGCCTCTTTTAATTTTTTAACTTCACTGATGCAAAGCCTAATGAGGTGATTTTAATTTATTTGGCTACCAGCAATGGTATTTAAATGAAGCACATAATTTGTTAAATACTAACAAATATGCTTCAGGCTGTAAAGCTAATGCAATTTTTTGCTTCACTGGTAGCCTTGGAGGCATTTGATCTCCCCTTGCCCAAACTTTGACTTCATCTGTAAGCAGGCCATACCAGCAGATTTGACCAAGCTTTTTTGTTTCTCATATTTTAAAATGGCATTCTAATTTCTTCTTTAACCTATTGGACCCTTCCAAAGCCCTTGCTGCCTGTCCATCTGCCATTTCAAATGTGTGTCTGTGCAGGAATGCCGAGTGAGCCGTTCTGTCTGCTCAGCTCTTGTTCCATTGAACGTGTGTATAATTCTGCTGCTTGGTTTGTTTCTCACATTGGGCTCAGCTTAGGCAGTGGAGGATTTTCTGACAAGTGGACACTGAAACCTCCTCTAATAATTTTGTCAAATAGCAGGCTATAGATTTTGGGACCTTATCACAGCTTTCATTGCGAGTACTTACGTGCGCCCTGAATCTAAATTTTCCTCACCTTTTCTTGGCCTTGACCCTGTAATTTGTAAGATAGAGCAGGCAGCATGAAGTTCTCTGCAAGCACTACAAGCTAAATGCTCACACTACCTTACTCACAGAATAACATGGGATATTTGAATACATAACAGTTCTATGTGTAAGTTATTATTTCAGAGTATTTTACAATGGTTGTGTGTTTATTTTGGGGGAGAGAGGAAAGCGAGTATTGTTTGGTTATTTTCCAGACAGAATGATGTATGAAGCTCCAGAGAGCTATTTTAACCACATAAAACTGGACTAAGAAGTAGTTTGAATGACAGATTTTTCTTGTGTGTGAGAATTCTTTCGATATGAAGCCACATAAATATTGGGGTCTTTTATAATGACTGTAGTTGCAGAGATTTTGATGGACATTTATAATATATCAAAGTAAATTGCTATTAGAGGAAAAAATGAAATGCTTTCCAGCTATAGAACACTGAAATGAATGTGCATCTGTGAAGATACTGGGAATGGTTGTTAGGGAGCAAGACCAGGCTTAAAAGACCAAAGAAATGTTGATTGTAATAACTGTGTTCAGTAATAAATAAAAAGGCAACGCTACAAATTTTCAAGCAATATGCAGAGTTAATACAATGTTCTTGCAGGAACGTTTTGCCCAGAAAAAAAGGAAATATTCTTTTCTTTCAGATAGGGGGAGGAAAAGCATTATTTGACTCACAAATCTTCTGGAAGAACGCTTATGTTCTCTGTCAAATATATGCAAATTAAACCGTATTTTAAATCTTTTCACTGGGTCCTGCTGGAACGTGTCTTGGGGCAGTCCAAGGAAGGCGAACATTTGATAAACACACATGGCTCTGGGCAAAGCTCTGTGCATCCCCACAGAGCCGTGGTGCTACTGAGCTTTCTGCCATGTCACGCTTTTTCTCCTCCTCCTTTGGGCTCTGAATCAAATCCATTTGAAATCAGTGGGGCTCTGTCCGTAGACTTCAAAGAGCTCTGGATCAAGCACTATGGAGGAAGTGCAGGTCAGGAAATATTAATCTGAGCTTCATTTCCTTTTGCTTTCCTTTTCCCTTACTTGCCTTAATTTCAGAAAGGAACATGCTGTATTCCATCTGTACTCAAACAATCCTGGGCCATGAGCCACCAGAGCCTGGCACTGTGTCATTGGGCTGTCAGAAAAGGAAGGAGCACAGTTGTTCTTCTGTTCTCCTGGCTGCCTTAATGGCTGGCTCCTTCCGCCAGATCTTCTTTTCCTTTCTCATTACATGGTGCAGTGGAAGAAAGTATCTGACATGTTAATAATATTAATTTTATGGTAATCTGGCTTTCAGCTGAGAGATGAACATCAGATGCTTACATGGTCTCTACCCACATGCAATGTGTGTTTGTGTGTGCATATAAATGTATACTATACCATTGCCGTTATAAATTTTGTCAGAATTTAAAAATTACTGAGTGGGTATTTACGTGAGAGAGGCAGATATAGATGATGTCTCATCCTGCTACAGGGGTAACTGCTATCGCTTAGCTCTTTTTGCATCTAATGGAAGGACAAAAGACTGCCTGGAATCACGTTGCTGAAAACAGGGTCAGTTTCAGAGTCAAAATAATCCACATAAAATTCTTCCCTCTGCATGCAAATGGATGTTTTTCCAGGCAGGCCCCAACAGGCCATTTGGCTATGGCCATTTGAAAACCAGGGACGAAACATTCTACCCACTTCCCTCCCTGCTGCTGTTCCTTCCCACTGTCCATGCCCCCTTCCCTTCCCTTCCCTTCCCTTCCCTTCCCTTCCCTTCCCTTCCCTTCCCTTCCCTTCCCTTCCCTTCCCTTCCCTTCCCTTCCCTTCCCTTCCCTTCCCTTCCCTTCCCTTCCCTTCCCTTCCCTTCCCTTCCCTTCCCTTCCCTTCCCTTCCCTTCCCTTCCCTTCCCTTCCCTTCCCTTCCCTTCCCTTCCCTTCCCTTCCCTTCCCTTCCCTTCCCTTCCCTTCCCTTCCCTTCCCTTCCCTTCCGAGCATGGAAGACCCTTAACAGTGCTTGCAAAGGGACAGGGCAGGCTGAAGTAGCTGCGATTTAGGGGTTGGATACTTTGATGAGGGAGAACTTGAGGTGTAGCCAACCTCTTCCAAAAGTCAATGCAGCAAGGCTGGATTTCACTTGTCAAAATAAGCAACAGTGCTGTTCTGGAAACAGCATCTTCCTCTTTTCCAGCAAAACCTCTCTTTGCTGACTTTCAATGTCTACGTTTGTGATGACCTTCCTGTAGTGCAGAAATTCTGCTTCAGGCAGAATTTTTGCAGAACAAAATTCTTATAATCCTCTCCTCCGGTAGAGGAAAACACGTTTTGTAGTGAAACATTTTCTGGAGATGGAGTCTCAGATACCCATCCCAGCTCTTCTCCTTTCCTTCACACCAAAAGGCTGATGCCTAATTGAAGCAAGAAGATGCGTTTTGCAAAGCACATTTACAGTTAGTGGTTAAATATATTTTTGAGATTAGCAATCTCACTGAAAGGATAACTCTCCCTCCCATTCCTTACCCCAAAGAAAAAGGAACAAAAGCCCACCTTATACAAAGTACTTAAAGCCTCTAATGTAGCATACAGTGGATGTAGTCTGAATTGAAAGAAGATAATCAGGGAAATTTCATGTTAATCATGTAAAACACCATTGTTTGTGGGTGTTCTTCCCTGCTTGCTGCTACTCTTTGTGCTGTTGCCTAGTATTTGAGCCTTTGGTACTGGTCAGAGAAGAGCTGTGGGTTCCTGCGGAGACCAGCACTAGCACAGACAGCCTGTGAGAGTGCCCAGGCTGACACAGCATGTTGTGGGAGAGGGCTGCTGAGGTCCCTAGATAACAACTGCATAAGCCTGGTGAATCGAAAATTTATGCTGAATTTAGGTACACAAGAAGACCAGGAGATGAACTTACGTCTGTTGTGCAACCACTGATGGTTTTTATTAACCACGAACTCTCTGAAAGGTTTTATACATTCTGCCAAAAGGGAAAAGAGAAAAAGTGTGAGTCTAGTGTTTAGCTGAACAGTGAAAGAAGCTGAACTGGAAAAAAACCCAGCTACGGTTTTTTTTGCTATTATATGTGCTGGAAGTTTACCCAACAGGTAGCTGATAACTTACTTGGTAACTCTAGGATGTTACAGGTTTCCATGGTGACAGACTATCAAGAGGAAATGTGAACTGGCATTTTCCACCCCTGCAGTTCTGTAGCTCCTTGAAACGGAGGAGTTTGCTCATGAATTCCATCTTGAGCTAGAGGGTGGGAAAGTTGGCAAATAGACCGTCCACCCAAGGAACTTGCTGTTTCTGCCCAGAGATCTGGAAGGGACTGAGGGTAAAGTAGGGCTGCTGTACTAGCTTTGTGCCAAAGGAGTTGTACTCTGAGGACAGATCTACCAGGAACACGGCATTTTTGTGCACAAAGTTCTTTGTACTTTACCTATATTCATTGTGGTTAGTCCCTTATGTGTCTAGAGAGCGAGACTCTGGAAACGCTATCAAAAATAATATTTTTACAACAGAGCCATTTTAACATGAAAACTGCTCATTAGGAAAGAAGACACTGGACAAAAATCAGAGATTTTTCATTTTTTGTCTGGTATAAGCAGAGCAAAAATAGTATTTTTAAATAGGATGTATTGGAATATCATGGCAGGGAACAACAGAAAGAGTCATCGATTAATCATGCAATAAGCAGGGAAGAAAGCAAGTGTACAGAATCCCTAGGTATATTTAATTTCATAAGCAGGTTTTTATTCTTCTGTGGAACTCTAATTCAAAGTTTTTGAAGCATCCATATTGGAAGACACTGGCCTGGAGTAATGATGTGATTGAAAAGATGAAAGAAAACTCTGAAAGAACTAGTATTCTCTCTTTTCAAAAAGAAAAGATACATTAGTGTTCTCAATAGGATTCCAAGCCAGAAATAGGTACAAAAAGCATATGAGCCCAATTCTGCTGCCTGCATCTGGTGCTCCTACTTGTACCTGCTTAGAGCAGGTTCAAATTAGGATCTCCCCTGCCATTGCATTTTACTCCCATGCTGAGAGTCTGTCTTAAATTAAAATGTGATTAAAGCTTATAAAGCAGTGGGTTATGAGGGGAAGGAAACACAGTGGGTTTATGACTTAATGCAAATTAAACATCCTATTTCAGAATCTTAACCTTATAGTCACAGTGAGATTGAAGTCTGCTTGGCGAGAGAGGTAGGGTCATGAGCTCTTGCTTGTATAAACCTCTTTATTAAAGGCCGCGTTCTGCCATGCTTCCTTAGCGATTTCAGTGCAGCCGCCTCTGTCATCATTCCCAGAAAAGAGGTGTGATGTAGACATATCATTCAGGTCACTGGAGTGCTCAGAGTCAGGCCCTTCAGAAGAAGAAAATCTCTGTAGAATTGTGAAAAACTATTCCCAACCCCCATTAGGTAGTGACTGAAACAGGTAGTGAAGGCAGAAACACACCTGTCCCCTAGAATGCCTCTCCTATTAACGTGGTTTAACGTAACTGCATATGGCCTCATTGCCGTGTGCACAGCCAACTGTCTTTGAATGACAACTCTCACCAGACATCTGACGTCTTACTGGGATTAAAACATTAAAAGAATGGCATTGTTATTAGTTTGGAGGTGGAATTTTACATTTGGACTATATACATAACTACATATATGTTCAAATTGGTTTACCTTTTATCACAGGTTTTCAAGCTGTCTGTCAATAAGTAGTCTAGGACATGGATATGATAAAATAATTAAAAGTTTAGCATGCTGAATTTAAGTACAAACTTCTGCCTGAAAGTATAGAATTTGCCTTATGAGTTACACATAGAACTGCGTGTCATTTAGTAAATAAAATTGTATGTTTTTCATGTGAATTTTCACAGTTGGTCCATTAACGGCAAGAGAAACAGCAGTGTAAGAGACTTCAATGACAATAAAGGCTTACTTTTTCCCCTGGCCAATGGAGTCTATTGTCCTCTAAGGGCATTCCCTTATTCTGGCCTTCCCTATTCCCCCTTACACCTGTGTCACTGCTGAAACAAGAACCAAAATGCTATGGAGATTAATCAACCAAACCTTTTTTTAATCTATTCTTTTTAAAGAGCCATCATGTAAAAATGTTTTTACCTCTGTCAGCTCTCTTCACAAACAATGTAATACAATTTATTTTCATTCTCTTAGCTGATTTAGGCTGTCATATATGTTAAGCCTTTCAGTAAATCAACTTCATTATTTAATACTTTACCTTACTATCTGCAAGCAAAAGGTCTTGCTTTTATTTTAATGTCAATATATCTGGCTTATACTGGCCTTTTAAATGATTCACAGCATATTGTAACAGGCCTGTTGAACAGAAAATAATAATAATAATAATAATAATACTACAAACCCAGTTCTCATTGTTGGAAATTACCAGCTGTTTTAAATGAAAGTGATGAAACAATGAAGGGCTATGAAAGATTTAAAACAAAAGGATTGCCTAATTATCTGTATGCATATGGAATTGTACCATCAGGTTTGAAAAAACAAAACTGCCATTTTCTGCTCATGTGGAATTATGTGAGTATTGCAATTTACCTTCTATTATTTTAGGAGGAGCTGAATTGGAATGATCTTCAGTTCTACTGTGTAAGCATGAGAGGTATTGCGAGAGCTGTATTTTCACATCCCTTTGATACAATAATGGAATTTGGTGATAAAAAAACATAAGAAAAAAAGAATTATTCTGAGAGAAAGGAGAAGATTGATTGGGGAATTTGGTTAACTCTTGGCTAAGCAATTTTAAATTCTGTATTTTCAGTAATAGGTTAAATAGCTCAGAACTGGAGAACGCCTATCTATCTCAGCTGAGGCTGAGATACCAAAAGGTTTGAGGAAACCAAAAAGGTTTGAGGAAAAAAAACCCCAAACAAACTGTGAGTAGGTATCTGCAATAGAAGGAGAGGAAATGGAAGGGCCAGTTATCATCTCAACTGAAAAAAAGATTATGCATCAGCATCGATTAGTTCCCTAAAGAAGCTCTGCCAGTTTTTAAGTTGCACTGTGCAGTTAAATGGATGAAGGAGCATGAACAGAGTTAGGTTTTACACCTGTGTGTGTGTGTGCACTTTAAATGCAGTTGTACCATTCAGTTAAGCCTGTTGGTTTCATTTTAATTCTCAGATTGTGGCATTTTATGTTTGGGAACGAGAATACAGTTCTGAGCATAAGAATGAGATGGCTCTGATGCAAATAGGTTTTCAAAACAGTTTTCTTTGGTTTTCTTTTTTTTGTTTATAACATAAAAATAAGAAATTTTCTGTACTTCTAAGCTGTGAGGAGATCCCCATAGTGGAGATATCAGCCATTACAAAATGTCAGTGTTGCAGAGCGCAGAACACAATGTTCAGCCACTGTCTTACTCCTCCCCTAGAGAGAGCAGAGATAAGATCCTGCAAACAGGTCTTGCTTTGAGAGAGCATCTCAAATCCTGCAGCTCCCTAGCAATGCAAACATATATATGGGTTTAAAACTCCATATTCCTTGGGGCTGGGGAAGGGACACATTACATACGTTTAAATCTAACATAATTTTATTTGTATATCAAAAGTCCAGCAATTATTTGGCGTGCATAAAACAGCCCCAGACTTGTAGTCTGAGAGGAAGGATGGAGATGGCATGGTTAAGGCAGCTACAAGCCAGTTCTGTACCCTCTTGGGTCTTTGGCACCTGGTGAAACCAAATGGTCAAAGAGTGTAACTCCTTAAGTTATTGCAGCTCAGCCAATGGATGAACACGCTCAGGCCTTCAAATGGCAGCCTGGGGCTGGTCTTCCCCACCAGTTCTGCTGGGGTGGAGAGCAGTGATGACGGGTAGCTCGGGCTGTCCCTCAGACACTCCGGGCTGAATTGAAGCTTTCCTGAAGTTCTGATGCTGTTACATAGTAGAGAAGTGCCTTTATGAAACAATGACTCCACTCGTGATTTAAATCTAGAGGTATCTTCTTTACCTAGATGCTTTGCTCTGCCTGCCTAGAATAAATGACAGACAGAAGGGATTCATGTCCTGTTTACCATAGCTGGTTCTCACAGCAACAGGCAGCATAGCTACAGCATGGTGACAGTATTTCTCAAGACCAAGTTGAGGGATATAATGAAAGGCAAAATAAGAAACCTGCATAATCAGAGGTATTGATAGAAGCTAGTAGGATTCACTGGTAGGCTTTCTTCTGGGTAGGATGTGATAAAACTGTGTTTTTAAGTCGGCAAGATATTCTCATGTAATGAATGTCCACACTTTTTCTTCTCCAGTAGTTTAGCTCTGTTATTCAGGATTATATCAAACACTGTGACTGTCAAAATTTGTTCTAGAATATAGGGGGTTGTCTTGACATACACTTAGTTTAACTGGGAATAATTCAGAAGAGAAGATGTCCCAGTGCATTCCTGTGTGTGGTGAGCTGTTTGTCATTTTCTGTTTTAATGCAGATGCTAGCGGAGTACAGATCTGGAGATAAATGTTTTAAATAGTGCATCTGATAGGTCTGAACCAAAGAGTTTCATAAATATTCAAGCAAACACTGCTTCCCTTGAAGTCTGCGACTAAATCTGCCAAACCCTGTAGCTTCAACAAAACTGTACAATTGGGCTCAGTATGAACCTTGTGATTTTAAGTCTTCAGATCATCTATTGCCATTTTGTAAAATCCGCAAATTTTTTAGAAGTCTATTTTAATAACAAAACATAATAATCTGTGAAGAAAATATGATTGAATTGGCCATATTAGTCCATATTTAGTTAGGCTAAAGTAAAAATAAAAAGTTTAAGAGAGAAAGAGAAGAAAGAATAGAGAAAGAAGAAGGAACAAGGAGGGGCACACCAGAACTGCAAATATGTAAATGGCTACAGAAAAAAAAGAAAAGGAATTACTTGTTTTTCATTTCTGAGGTGAATATATGAAGAAATTGCATCCTTACGTTTGAGCAAAGATGATTACATTAGCTGTTAGGAAGAATTTTCAAACTGCAAAATTCTAAGGCATCTAAAATCCACGACTGTTTCATTCCCATCCCAGAGAGAGGAGAGTGGGGAGAAATGTCTGCCAAGAATGATCTCTGTGTTTGCATGATCTCCTCGTCTATTGTTCTCCTAACACGGGACTTTCCTTGGAAGGAAGTGATGTGACTCATCAGGTGAATATTCAGTTAGAATGAAGGGGTTCACCTAGTCTCTAATTCATCTGCAATCTATATTTATATCCTTCCTATTGTTTAGTTTACTCAGTGGAAGAGCTACACCATTATTTTCTGTTGCTCTATAAATATAGATGAGAAACAGTTTTGTTGATACATTTAAATAAGGTAAGCAGCAGAAGAAATTCAACTCGGAGCACATTGCCATATTGAACAGTTAAATCAGACTTTTGTATGGAAATATGACTGAACTGATGTGACTTCTTGCTGTTTTCCTGGAAATATGCAAAAATAGAAGGCGGGGTGGGGGGCGGGAAGGGAGAAGAGAAACAAAATAGATGGAGTATTCAGACTGGAGAACTGTTTCCAGTATTTGATCTCAAATTCTCTTAAAGCACAGAGTATTGAGACTGCATCTGTGGATTTTTTAACTTTAGACAAGGACTAGTAGGAGTTTTGATTTTAACATAAGCTCTCATCTCACAAAGAATTGCACTTGCTGAACTTCACTTATATGCAAACATTACCTGGGTATTTGCAGATGGTAAATCTCAGGCCAGATCTGAACAGTATTTGTTATAGAGCACTGTATTTATTGCTGGGGATAGTCAAATGGGGAGATGATATTCAGTCTTGATTTACAGATGTCTTAAGACTCTCATATGTGGAAGTGTTCACCAAGCCAAGTAAAAACCTGACTATAGTCTCTATTCCAAAAAAACTAGCAAATCAGCAGGACTAACGGTTTCTATCATGAGTATTTTAATATACTGATTTATAGGACTCTCTAGGTTAGTTTGACTTAAGTATTTAAAAAAAATTTAAAAACTTACTTTTGTATTTTTGGCAATTAAAATGTGACAGCGAGTCTATACACTGAGAATGCTTAAGAGTTAGTGCAAAAGAAATGTGATACAGATACTTCTTTGTTTGAAAATCATTATGTTCTCTTTTTGGGAAGGGGAGCTCTTCCTGGCTTTCTCTGTTAGCGATATCTAAGTCCTTCCTGGCAGCGTATTCATCAACAGGGGCTCCCAAGGAGACCTGGGCTGGTGCAGTGTGTTCTTTGTGCTTCTCTAGTGCTGCCATCACAAGTAATAGGTGTCACCACATTTGGAAAACAGACCTTTCAACATGTAAACCCCAATGTTCTTAACTGACTTAAGGGAACAGCTCTGTTTTCAGGCTTGCTGTTGAAGGAGGTTGAATCATAGGCATTTAGAAGACTCTGAGTTCTTTCTTTTTTTTTTTCTTATTTTTTTTACCTTTGCCTTTTAAAGTTACGCTGCAGGAATGGTTTGCGATTGAACTTGCTTCCTGTATTTGAGGAGTATTATGTTTGCTAATTCATAACCATTCCCAGAAATTTCTGAGAAATATTTTCATATTTGTATGTGGCAACGTTGCACAAATACTAATTATTTTCACAAAACTATGTCTGACAGACATTGCTGTTACAGATCTGTCAGCACTGAATATTTAAAACATTAACAGTTTGCAGTTACAAAATCTACCTACATTGGAATTTCTTTTCTGTACACTATCCTAAACCTAAACTCTGGAAAGTTTAAGGCTTGTTCTAGCAGGGAGACAGCAAGATGTGGAGATGTTCACATCTATGATAACAGATTGACTAGAGTAAATACATTTTGAAACCAGACTCTAAAGTAACTCATGAAAAATATCAACTAAGATAAGCACAATGTGATAAAATAAGCCCTTCCAGCAGTCATACCACAAGCGTTGCTTTTATGTCCTTCTGCTGAGGTGTTTTATTTTGTGCCATTTACGTTGCTCATTGCTCCCACCCCTTTGGAGGGTAAAATGTCGCTGAGACTGGAAGACTAATTACGAATTACCAAATTCTTCAAATCAAAAAACAGCAAACACAACAGGAAATAAGCACAAGGCACCACAAAATATTCTTAGTCCATTTTTGACTACAGTGATGTGGCTAAAATGATTTATGATTATACAATACCACCGTTGTCCATGATGCAGTCTAATAGTCAATTCCAGTCCTTTCTTAGGCTCCGAACTGCAGGACCTGGAGCTCTTCCTTACTCTAAGTCTTTCAACGAAATTTTCTCACAAACATGCTTGCCTTACAGAGCTTAGGGTGACTAAGGGATTGGTTCAGATGGTTCTCTAAATAGCTTTACATGCTAGGACACAGGCAAGACTGTGCTTTTATATAAAAGCAGATCCTCCCCTTGGTGATGAGCAACGCTGAAACCTGATGGAAGGAAATTAGGGTAGTTAGTACAGCACTACAAGCTGAAGAATATCTCTTTACCCCACAGCTCATCCCACATTTGTGTTCTGGCAGCGCAGCTCCTCCAGCCTCCATCTGTTCCCCAGCTCACCCCTCCCTGAGCACCAGCAGCTCCCGTTGCCCCCATGCAGCTGCCGATGACATCCCACGGCTTCCCAGCGGACAGATTTTGCTCAGATGCTCAGGTCAGTCAGTGCTGGGCTTTGTCAAGCTCTGAGCCTCAGCAGCAGTGGGACAATGTGAGTGAATGGCAGAGCCCTGCCTTTCTAGTAGCTGGATGTCTCTCTTACCAAATCTTGTGAACCAGCAGGCCTTTCTGCTCTTGATCATGCTGGCTAGTTGCGCTGCACTTCCCCTGAGCTGAGTTGCAGTTCATGCTCGCTCCTGAACAGGGCTGGGAAAACATCAGGAATGGGATATCGCAGGCCCTGCTGAGTGGCGCTTCAGTGGAACCAGTTGATCCGTTGGGCTAACTAAGCATCACCTGTGGGGCTCAACTCAGGTTTTCCTGAGGTGATTGTAGCTTGCTTCTGAGGCAAAAGGGTGTTTTTGCAGTCAGAGGATAATTGATATGTGGATGGAATATATTAACCATGCTGGTTTTGGGATTGTGTGGGTGGGGACATGATTCCTGAGAATTTTAGAATGAAGCGATAGTTATAACATCAATGTTTATTTCCATTTGTCCTAATTCCATCTCCTCCAAGTGTTTCTGTGAGAGTGCCAGATTGTCTGAGGGCGCGTGAGCCTTTCTTGGGGGTGTGTGTTTGTTTTTTTGTGTAATGCCTAGACTGGATCCTGCAAAAATATCTGTACTGAGCCTTCTACCATATCATTAGGCCATTTAAGTTCTGTTAGGCCAGCTAAAAGGTAAACTGAAACATTTTTAAATGCTTTGACCTGGGAAATTATCGCGGTGTATATTGAGAGTAAATTACCAAATAGATATCTTCATATGATATACTTTACAACAGACAAGGTAGCCTTAATAAAGACAGTCTGTTACATCTGAAATTGGTCTTGGGGTTGGTCTGCTGAAGACTTTGAGGCTGGCTTTCAGTAGCAGTTCAGACCATGGTAGCGCTGTCTTAAATTATATGTCCATAACTTGTGTTTATGAAATGAAATGTGAAATGCACTTAGAAGCTGCCCCAAACTTAAATGCCTCTTTTATAATAGCAACACTTCTACAGTAGTAAAACAATTGATTCCCTTGTCTGGTTTAATATTGTCCTAGTTTATAGAGAA
>VZSC01015398.1:146684-168542 GCA_013398225.1 Steatornis caripensis
AACAAAGCAGACTTTGAAGAAAATTCACCTTCAGATAAGTAAATACATAGTCTGTGAAAACTATTTAAAGTGCTTAAGCAGAAGAAAAATACGTAATCCACAAGAAAACAAAAGCCATGGAAAACATTTGAAGGTAGAGAGAACATTAAAGATGCAAATATAAATGTTGATTTTGTATGATACAAATTTAACCATAAATGCAAAGTCAGATCAACCTAGGCTACTAATAATGGCCATTTCCACATAATTACTTAGGGAGCTCAACTGCAGAGTGAGCACTGCTTAATGCAAAGGCTGCTGGGGCTATTATTAAATAATTTTTCTCTATTTAAGGAACATAATTATTTTCTTGCGGGTGTGAGACAAGAAGTGGATTTTCCATTTCTGAATGACAATATATATGCTCTTAGATGTATTCCAGCGGCACTTTTAAACACTTTAAAGAGAAACTGTGTTGTTTGGAAGGTTTTAGAAAAGTGAATGCATACATTTATAGCTAGCTGAATTCTAGCTGCTTATAAAAGGAGGAGAGAATATGGTCTGAAAATATGATTTATTTTACAGTGACATCAGACATTTCTGGCAGATAAAATGGCTATTTCAGATAATAAGACAGGGCGAGAGAAAATGTGTGGAAAATCATGCTGATAGCATAAGCTTTCAATTGGCAATATTTTTTGAGAACTTTTAAAAGCCTTTGTGGGTGGGTAGAAGAAATATGAAAATATACAGGAGTAAAAAAATCTACCTTAAATCTACAACTACATAAAAAGGGTGAATATTAGCAGACACAAAGGAGTATTTAAGAGTGAAGTAGCTAAATGACAGTCAAACGAAGGTTCATTGTGTGCTGTTGCAATTCTGTGCAAGGAGGATCACTAGCACAAATAGACTAAATATAGCACAATATAACACAAAAAGACTAAAGCAAAACAGAACAATGAATGTGGAGAATCTGTAAACATAGGGCTTGATTATTTAAGAAGTAAAGATGTTTTAGAAGTCCCTTATAGAAAATAAAGCTTTTCCCTGAAGCTTTTTTTATTAGATGGTTTTGAATCCAAGAGATCTTCCAAAATATGAAATAACAAGTAGGAAAAAACACAGATACTTTGGAAAGTTTGGGGGAGTTAGGAATCGAAGTAACAAACGTTGCAAAGTGCTGTTGTTCATGGATAACTCAGCTGCTTGTAGATGATTGTGATCAACTCCTGATAAATATCACAGTGATCCAGATGTGTAAATGAAGATGATTTGAGGATGATGACTGACCTTTCTGTTGAGTAGGTCAGTGAGCAACTGAGTTTGGATTGGCAGCTTGCTTGTTTTCGTGTGTAGTGAAATGCCAAAGTAGCAATGTGATGGATGGAGTCCAGCGTGCTTGTCCATAAGATCACCTAGCCTTTACATGCAGAGGTAAAGTATATATAGAATAACTTACACATTTAAGATATTACTTTGTTTCTATTGCTTCTGAAGGTGAACTGTGAAACCTAATCAAATGCACTTGTGTGTTTTAGATAGCCTGACTTTGCTATCTAGAGCAGATTTAAGCAACATCGAAAGGAAAACGTCAATGTATTTTAATGATGTCATAGCAGCAGGTTTAGATACACCAGCTTGAAGGGATGGACGACTCAGACCCCCGTCGTGTTGAACAGAAGGCCTTTATTGTAAGCACCCGTGCGCTTATATAGAATCGTGCACAAGCCCCGTGCACAAGCCCACGCGATCAGGCAGCAAGCACGCTCCCTATTCCCTTGCTGATTGGTGGTCATGCAGTGGTCATGCAGTGTCCATGCGTCACAGCTGCGCCTGTGATAGGCTATGTTAATTGAACACCTTACATGCAACGTCCCCGGGACCTCCCTTATCTCCTTTTTCTCCTCTCTTGCTCCTGGTCAGGGTTCAAGGACGTGTCAAACAGCGCAAGGTCACTTCCAAAGGGATCACCACCTCCCACACCAGCTCTTTTCAGCCTTGTTCGAGAATGTCTTTGCAAGGAGGGCCTCTGCTCCCACAGACTTCAGAATATCATTTGCAATTCTGTGATTCTCAGATAGGGAGTTTACCGATGTATTTTTCTCAAGAAGAACCTTTGCGTTGCAGTCTCCTGTGAGAGATTTTGCTCTAGAAGTTGTGTCCAGGCAAGGGACATAACTGTCATGAAATGGTCTCCTAATAACAGTGTATTATTTCATTATTTGTACAAAGGTAGCATGCAGGAAAGAGAGCTAAAAAGGAGCCAAGGGCATACCTTCATCTAAGCCTTGGCCTTTATATTTCCCTTGCAGCTCTGTCAGGCATAACTGATTACAAATACTCTCGCCTCTCGCTAAGCTAGGATTCACTTTGTTTCCCCACAGAGCCAAACTCTTCCTTCTTCATCTCAAAGGTTAACTTTTCATCTAGCCTAATGCCCTGTGTATTGTGAAGATACACAGAACTTCCTGCCAGGAAATCCTCCACTACCAAAGGCTTTGAATACCTTGGGCAGAGGAACAACTTCAAAGGCCTTGGTAGTTTGATGGGATTATTAGGTTGAAAGGCATTGCCTGCCTTTCTGTGCATTTTCAGTGAGCTGGTGCAGGTACGTACGATCCTTTGAACTTTGAGCAAAAAAACATCATCCTCAAATGAAAGAAGTAGATTCTACTTGTGAAGTATAATGGACATTTCCCATGGTCCTTGCACAAACAGGTTAAAAATAGAAAGAATATTGTTTTTTTTCTTACGCTACTTTCTTCTCCTCTTTCCTTGCTGGCACACTGTACATCTCTTGATAAACCTGTATAGCCTAGCACAGATGCTAGCAGATTTTCATGTTCTTTCTCTTCCATCTTGATGGAAAAATTCTGTATTGATTTAAAGATGTGTCAGTGGAGGGAATAGAGTCCTATCTTAAGGAAGAACAAGCTAGGACATACATCATTGCTTTGCATCCTGTGCTCAGCCATGTCAAAACACTGAGCAATAGTGGGACTTAAAAACACATCGAATAAAGTTCAGGTTATTCTAAAATAAAACCAGAAAAGGAGCCACCATCAGTGGTGTCATGTTTAGACACTCGCTTTGGGTACTTCTGAAAGCTTATTCTAAAACTAGTTGTCTCAGCAGCTGCTTCTTAAAAATAACGTATGTATTTGGAAAACCTACTGGCTGATTTAAGTTGAGGTTTTAAGCTTTTAAAACTCCTATTATCCCTTGAGTCTGGTAAGCTGTGAAACCATGTGAAAGTCACCAATTAAGCTCAGCTGTTGGGGTTTTTTTAATGAGTAAAAAATCAGGTATATTTGAATCTCATTCAAGCCAATTATGTTCTTCCCAAACAAATGAACTGAAGCTATTAATGGATCTGACTTTGCCCTAGGCTTTTAGCTGCCAAATCCACCCTCCCTTGGTTGTTTCTCTACAACATACCAAATATGTCATGTTTCCTTATTGCTGTTATCATATGCTTTGTGCCACACAGAAAAGATTACATAGTTTTGTATCAATTTATATAATCTTAACGAGAGGGTTGTAATAAATAGGAAAACTTCTGGGGAGCCTTTTGAGTTTTTAGTGTAATCATAACAGATAGAGATACTAAATAAATTGCATAAAAATGCGACAGGTGCCTTTTTCAGGCTATATTTGTTTTCAAAACTGCTGGGTCCTGATCCATGAATGTTAAGTTGAATGGATGAAGGATTTTAGAAACTGGATAGAAAGAGGTTGACATCTGTGCTGGTTTTTTAGTGAATTGAAGTTTTTGCTATTGCCTGAATTGACACAAGGCCAAGGTGTAAGAGGAAGGTAGTAAATGCAAGGCTTCATTCTCCCCCCACGAAGTCTGAAACTAGTTTCAGTGCGCTGTGACATTCCAGTTGAATTTGGCAGCAGTTTGTTTCCTGTTCCTTATTTAGACACATTCCAAACTGTTAAATCTTGATTTTCAGTTCTTTGTGGATGATTGAAAGCTCTCAAACATGCAGTAATGCTGCCTTAACTCCAGCAGAACACAGAACTCCACAGTCCTCTCTTGATAGGGAGGAGAGCAATTCTCTATTACGTTTTGCATATTTTGAAAAAATTCTTCTTTGGAGGTAGAATTGCAAATTAATCTGTCATAAATACCATCTTATAAATTTTATAACTGAAAACATAAGCCAATGATATTTAATATATTATTGTTGAAAGACTGCAGTGTAATTCCTGTTCTGTACTAGAAGTAGCACTCTAAATCTAGAAGTAAGTATTCCTCGATGATACAGTATTTCAAGTTAATTAATCTGATGAACTATCAACAAATTAACTTCTCGTGTGTCTCTGTCTTTCTGCATGACACAAAGACACATATCTTTCTGAAATAAAAACTCTACTTACCAAGAGTATGGCTTGAAGGCAAATTGATGGAAACAATGCATAAACCATTTGTTGATGTTAATTTATGTATTCAATTGAATCTTGAAAAAAATTTAACATGCTGTTGAATCTTGGAATATTAAAATATTTTAAGTGCACGCGTTTCATCTTTGGCCAAGCAATCCAATATCCAATGCAGGGTCAAATTCTGCCCTTGGATTTTCACGTAAGCAAGTTTTGGTAGTTCCTAATGGACAAAGTGGCTTGGAAAATAAATAAAGAAATGCAGCTGGACAAACCCAGAAGCAACTATTCCCAGACCCACCTGAGAAGGTAGGAAAAGAAACAATAATTACAAGCTGTTTTTTTCGAAAAGGCACCTGGTCTGCACCTCGGTGTTTTACTGTACTGGATTATTTGCTTTGGACAGTCTAACACAAGCAGTATCTTCTGCTTTCTGCTGTCAAAAACCAATTCATTTCTTTCAGCAAGAGCTTGAGCCACTGTATTCCATGTGTTTGTCATCTCCACTGTGCACTTTTGTAGTTCATTCACCCTGCCCAGGCTTACTTAAGCTCAGAATGAAGCCATAATTCACAAATATTGTGGTAAACCACATCCTCGGGCAGCGGCAGCGTAGAAAGCCTATTATACAGGTGCTTTATCACATCTGCTGTACTGGATTCTGAGAGAAAAAAAACAATTCCTGTGATAGACTAAGTCTGTCCCGATAACGGCTTCATAAATCAGTGCTACCAAAAGCAGGAGTAGCTCTGAATGTCTGCTAAGAACCAGGAGAGGCTGTAGTCTGCAGATAATTTAAGAAGAAAGAGAAATGCCCTTAATGGAACTGAGAGAAAATACCAATCAAGTGTAGGGAAATGGCTCTAGTAACCTCTCATTGCTGTAGGATTCACTCATTACTTCCTCATGCCATTCCTCCAACAGTGAAAGCAAAAGGAAACCCACGGAGTGCTGAGAGAAGGAGTTTGAGATTCAGCTGGGAGAACTCTCTGACTTTGGGGAGAAGTCTCAATTCACTGTGAACTGGTTAAAGGCACTGAGGAGAAGGGGCATGATAAATTTTGCCTGACAATTATCAGTATTTCAGACGTTGGGGTTGAGATTTTTGTGAAGGTTTGGCCACATTATTCCTTTATTGGACTTGTTTTGCCCAGTTTTATGAGTAAGTGTATCACTCAACTCATACCTGCAGCGGGAAGGATGTACCCCCCTACTCTTATTATTTTAGTGCAAAAATTGTAACCAAGTTTGTGAATGACACAATAACTTTTCAGACAAGGTTAGTGGCAGATTATCTGCCAAGATCCTGACAAGTAAGCAACTTCCAGTAGGACAGATAAATCAATCTTCCAGAAGGTTATGATGATATAAGATCTATGCATGAGTGAGAACAGGAACATTAGAGAGCAATGAGGGTGTGCTGAGTTCTTGTCAGGGGATGCCATTCATATCTTGGTTCTGAGTATCCCCTATCCTAGACCTGGCCCACTTCTTTGGATGCCCTGGCTGTGTTCAGAATTAAAAGGTATAACAGAGGATTCTGAGTAATACTCTGTCCTCTGGGACAGGTTATGCAACTGGATGCTATTTTAACTCTAACTGACCAATTTCTTTTCAGTAGGAAAAGAATATACATGCTGCACTGTCGACACATTCTGATCTAAACCCAGATAACACTGTAGGAATCGCCATTTGGATTTTCCCTGCATTAATCAATAATGGATAGAAGAACTTTCCTTGGCTTTATTTAGCAGAGTAAACATAAAGCTAACAAGTAACTTAATGATAAGAAAATCAGACAACGCTGGATTATGTGAGCTCAAACCTATCGCAAAGACGCTTCTATACCCTGTGAGTGGTTATGTTTCTAATCCCAGGTGGCTGCTGCTTTGCAGTGGTAATTTATTTCCTCTGTTTCTTTCTGGCCTGAGAGATGCCAGTGAGTTCTGACATGCTATCCCTATCACAAGTGCAGCATTGGGGTTTTGCTCCTCAGCTACGTGTTTGTGTAGTATGGGGCGCAGTTTAACCTGAACACACCTCATGCACGTTGGTAATGTGTGAAGAAGTAATGTGTAAATGTGATCATCCATAATCTGTGGCACAAAGTCCATGTGGAGGCCGGTCATGAGTGGTGTATCCCAAGGATTGATGTTGGCGCCAATATTGTTTAACAAACGTCTTTATTAATAACATAGATGGGGGGATGGAGTGCATACTCAGCAAGTTTGCAGACAATAACGGAGGTGTGTCTGTGTTGCTGCTGTTGCTGCTGTTCAGCACAGCTGTGCTGCTGTTCAAAGGGATGTGTTGGAGAAAATGGGAGAAATGGGCTGACACGAACGTCCTCAAGTTCAACAAAGGGGAAAGCCAAGCCCTGTGCCTGGGCAGGAATAACACCAAGCCCCAGTGCAAGCTGTGGTTCAAATGGCTGGGAAATGGCTTTGCAGAAAAGGACCTGTGAGTCATGGTGGATGCCAAGCTGACCATGAGCCAGCAACAGGCCTTTGCAGCAAAGAAGCCCAATGGCCTCCTGGGCTGCATTAGGAAGAGTAGCCAGCAGAGGTGATCCTTCCCCTCTACTCACCCTTGGTGAGATCAAATGTGGAGTATACAAGAGACACATCAGCATACTGGAACAAAGGGGCACAAAGATGATTAAGAGATTGGAGCATTGATCTTATGAGGAGAGGCTATGAGAGCTGGGATTCTTCAGCCTGGAGAGGAGAAGGCTCAGGTGGATCTTATCAATGTGTACAAATACTTGATGCAAAGGTGAAAAGAAGATGGAGCCAGACTGTTCTCACTGGTGTCCAGTGATAGGGCAAGAGGCAAAGGGCACAAACTTGAAACAGGAAAATCCATTTAAACATAAGAAAAATTGTCTTACTCTGAGGGTGGTCACACATTGTAACAGGTTGCACAGAGAGGCTGTGGGGTCTCCAGTCTTGGAGCTATTAGAAATCCAAGTGGACATAGCCCTGAACAACCTGCTGTCTAGGTCACCTTGCTTTCAGTGCGGTGGTGGCATCAGACTCAATGACTTCCAAATCTTTTCCAGCCTCAATGATTCTGTGACACGGATGTAATCTGAAAAATGCTCACTGTAAGCTCACCCCACAGAACTTGTGCCGTTATAATCAGAATAATGCCACAGCAGACATGTTAGAGCCCTGCTTTTCTGGAATAACCCACTTACTTAATTGCTTCCTCTCAAAATGAATCCCTGATGAAATTTGTGGTGATCACAGGGAGCATACCATGACAGGACTAGTCTTGTTGCTCTCATAATTATGCTACTAGCCAAGATAGCTCTAACCTAGTTTCTTGAGGTGTATTGCTCCCACTGCTTGATAACTATGGACAGGTTATTCATAACTCAAGGGATGTATGTTTTTAAAGAACTTGGATGACCTGTCAGATTTGCCCCCTGAGATGGTAGATATCTAACATTCTCTGTCTCTCCTGAAAATAAATTATTTGTAAATTGCCTTCTTTTGGAAAGGAGTGATAATGCACCTTCACACAATTCTGAGATTTGGAGATTTACCAAAATCACTGGGGGTGACTAGTGAACTTTAATTTAAATTTAGCATTTGTTGCTTGCTGCACAGTTGAATAATTAACACCATCATTTTTACAGAACACACCTCCTTCCTCAATTCTTTATTGGTAATGTTTATTGACATTTATCCAAAAGTCTTTTTTTAAAAATGAAGATCTATTCAAGGGTCTTCCTTTGCTTCTGACTTGACTTAGTACTTGCCACCTCACTGTATGCTGTATTAATATAGTCAAACACAAATGTTCCTTCTTTTCTCCAAGATACCTCTCTATTAGATGATCTTGTGAGGTCACTGGTGAATATCTTACAAAGTTGGTTTGATACTGAGGTCTCCTTTCATTTATCTTGAATATGATTTTGTACATAAAGCTGCAGATGAGGACTTGGCTGGATTTTCAAAAGCAGGACTTTGAATCTTGAGGTGCAGAAAGCCTTAGAAGACCTTGTCCAAACTGCTTGCTCGTAGTTGCCCAGGATGTGTGGGAGCACTCCATGCTCTAGCATGCTCTGCCTTTGTGTTTAACTACCCTTCCATTTCCAAGGCCAATTTTTGAGGAAGTTGCTGTATAAAATGGTGGTGGCATGAACTAATCTGTAAGCATTGGGCTTCTATTTCCAGTAAAGCAAGCAGACTAGCATTAGTAATGAGCATATGTCTTTTAAAGAAACAATTTACTTTAACTATGGTGGAAGGCTGGCATAGATATTATTCATACATCAAAATTACTCAGACTGTGCCTTCGAATATGAAAACATATTTGATATGACAAGTTATAGAGAGCTCCCCTTTTAAGAATGAGGTTTAGTTGATGAGAAATTCTGGCTGAAACAAACTAAAGAATCCAGTAGTACAGACTGAGTGAGGACTGGTGTCCTCTCATCTCTTAGCCTCTGGTCTGGACCAGGAGAAGTGGACATCTTTTAACCATCTCCGACAAAGTTTTTACTCTGCAAGCATTTGTCTCTATTTACAGGGAATTCAGGTCATTCTTCCAGTGCTGGTCCAAACTGTTCCCCTGAGAGCTGACTCTAGGCAGAAGTACTGGGACATAGCCCTGCAAGCTGGCCTCATCTCCCAGCCCCAAAGAAATACAGAGGAGGGAAGAAACAACGCTACAGTTTTCAGGCCTTCTGTGCTGGGCCCAGTGATGTTCCTGGCTCCCATATTCTTGGGGCCTTCTGCCCATGCTCCAGGTGTGTTGCAGACATGGCAATGGGCAGCCTGCTCCCTGCAATCAGGTCATGGAGTGGTACCACGTGGCAAGGAGTGCTGGCCCTTGTGGTGTGGCCTGCGTCCAGTGGGAATTCACAGTTGCTGTTTGGTTCCTCTTTGACATAAGCAAACTGCAAATGACCCCAAAGCAAGTACCCTTATGGTGCCCATGCACATGTCCCATTTATAGCTATTGCACACAGTTAGTCACTGCATCTTCCTGCTCTTCACCAATGGGGAAGAAAGGTAACAAAAGAAAATCTCCTTCTTTACTACACACAAATATCCACTTCTGAAATAATGTTTTTTGGTAGTAGTTTATAATAATTTGTCAAAAACATTTCTATTCCCTCTACTTTATGTTGAAATTGCTGATAATTCATGTGTATAATTTCTTTCACCATACCTAAAATGCTTAAAAAGTTGAAGAAGAATCCAGGAAGAGTTTCGAATTGGTTTATGTCTTTTGTTTTAAAGTTACCACTGATAAATATTTCTGTTTATGATTTCAGAGAGTAGTCCTATGGCCTGTCACTATGTTCCCACTCTTCTAGATAGTTACTTGCCTTAAGATACTGCTTTCAGAGCAAGGGAGACATTTCCAATATCTTATTTTTACAGACTTGCAAAATTAACTCTTAGATTTCTGCTGGGCCTCACGCGTTTCAAATGTCAGACTGTGAGATAATGCTATGAATTCTGCCTGAGCTAGTCCCACTCTCTGAACTGCAAATACTGTCGTCTGCCTGTAGGAAGAGAACTAGATCTGTTGGAGCAAGATGCAGCTCTGCATTGGGAGTGTTTCTATAATATCCATCTTATATGCTGGTGGCATGCTAGAATAAATTGATATGGTTCATGCACAGATTTACTTCCTAATGAAAAAAGTTTAATTAAGAAGATCAGCGTTAATTTAAAGTCATTAAAAACCCCTTAACATATTGTTGTAGATTTATTAGTGCTAAAAGGCTTGTTATGTGTTCAAGTCTGCTAGCATGATTAGTGGCGTATGAACCTATGTTATGTTTGCTTATAGTATTCTTTGCTGACATCAAAAATGTGTGATAGGTATGAAACCTGACCGACTTTTATTTTGATAGAGTTGGCCTTTATTTTTTAGTTTCTTTGCTGTTTTACTGACTGCAAGTTTTAGCCAAATTGGGAGAGAGGATGAAAGGCTGAGAAAGTCAGCATTTATATAGAGCCCAGTGGGACTGTATTCACTTTGAATGCAAAAACAGAGAAAGCATGCCTCTCTGGCTCGTAGTTTCTACTCCATATACAGGTACAATACAGTTCCAGTCTTAATTGTTCATATCATTTCTAGTGACTGTCTTCCAAATTGTTTCCTCTTAAACAGGTCACTGCCACATTATCAGTTGGGGAATTCTTTTGTTATGTTTAGTGCTTTCAGGCTCAGACATATCATGTAGAGAAATAATGTTTATAAAGTAGACGCTAGGAAAAAATCTGATAGTGACAGAAAGCTTGGGGAATTGTAAAGTCTCCAAGAAGGGACAGCTGTGGGATCAGGTTAGACAAGCATGTCTGGGTGCATTTCCATACTGTCACTCCTGGGCAGGGTGGTGTCAGGTACTGGATGACCTAATGCTCCCTCCCAGCCCTTCTTTCCTCTCATTCTAAAAATTATGCATTTTTCTTACTATTGAGCTCCGGGTTTCATCCAAAAGTTGATCTTTCTGGCAATGGGGATTTGTGTATTTTTTTTTTAACAGTGCAGCTGTTACTTCACTGGAGAGTTTAAAATGTTATCCATGTTTTCAATGGAGATGGATAACTAAACATAAAATTAGCCAAATTCACAACTGCTGTAAATTTATGTTGTTCCACTGAAGTCTGGGCAGTAATCCCAATTTCACTCCATCTAAGGATGTGAACCAGTATTTCATGTGCACCAAAACATTCATTAAAGACAGCGATAAAGGCAACAAGATTTTCAAGTGAGTAGGTAATGGAGGTGGGCATTTCTGGAGGCTGACAATGCTATAAATGCAAACCCATGTGCGTATGATTTTTAATATGCTGTCACATGGGGTGTGCATAGATATTTGAACTTTTTGAAGAGACAAATTGTAATATCCTTAGAAATTAAATGTGATGTTTAAGAAAGTTACTGAATGTTAATGGATTTCTTCATTTGTTTTTTGTATACTGGGTTTCATTCTTTAGAATTCAGGAAAACAACAGAGGAAGCTATAAACATTTTGTGAATATTAAGATGAAGTTCCAGAAGAACTAATGAGTGTGTAATTGGAAACACAAATTTGCATACAAATTTGAACATGCTATTTCAGAGCTTGCAACATCAAAGTATATTAAAATGACAAGCTATCCATGCCAATGTACAGTTTTTATTTTAAACGAGTGAAAGAAAAAAAAAAAGGTTTTACTTGTGAGATAGGTAATTATATCAAATTGCTTTAGGCAAAAGGCAACAGCAAGTCATCACGCCATGCATTTGCTTGGCTTTTTTTCCTGTTATTGTATGCAGTTTCTGAGTACCTTGGGGGTCAGAGAAGTGAAACATGTGCCAGCCATATTAAGATAATAAAGAGTCACAGCTTTCCATCTAGCAATTAATAGAGGCATCTCTTGCTTCCGTTTTGAACTATAGGCAAGTGTGCATGTATGAATCATCTTAATTTGATTCATGGGGCATGGTAGAAACTAGCTGGTCTCTGCTTTGCTAACCTGAAACTCCAGAAGCTTCCCTGGCTATGAGTGACAAAGTCTGCAAGTCCCTGAGTGGAGAAGTGCTATGCTGAAGGGAAGCTAGTGTAGCTGTCACCGCTCTAACCACAGGACAGCATGCACCAATGCTGCAGCAGCACTTGGCTTCACTCCGACCAAGGCTCACCCTCTGAACTCCCCAACTCTTGTATTTGGCTACTGCAGGTGGAGAAGTGGGGACCCAGAATGGATTCAGGGTCGTACCGTTCTGCTTATATGCCATCATGCTAAGTTGATGCTGCTGCACTCAGCTGTATGAGCTTTGTGGCTCATGCCACACTAACTCGGGGTTTTCTGCACCATATGTCATTACTACCTGCCACTTTGTTGGTATGTTCTGCCTTGCATCAGGACTGTACTAAATCCTTCATTGCTAGAGTCCTGTCCTACTACCTTCACTTGGGAGCTAGCAAAACATGTGAGCGGTATGTGAAATGAGTAAGTGGTAGTGTCTAGGTCTTGACTGTCGCTTGGATGTGCATAGTAATCACCTGTGTAGCTGGCAAGAGGTTAAAAAAAAAGGCTTGTGCAGAAAAGTAAAGAATAAGTAGTGATGGCATTTTAAAGGCAGTGAAGAATGTTAGATAGATTCCTCTCATCTGTGGAGGACACCAGGTCATGGCAAGCATTCTTATTAATGTGTGAATTTTCTGCAGTCTTCAAATGCAACTGCACCTGAGAGTTCAGCAGGTTTAGTGGTGTAATGCACAGCAGCAGTTTCGCAGAATTACAGAATCATAGAATGCCAGGTTGGAAGGGACCTCAAGGATCATCTGATCCGACCTTAGAACTGTAAAAAAAGTCCTGTCTAGGGCTTTTAAACCCTGTAGGACTTCAGGAAGCAAAATGCTAAGTACAGGGTTAATTTGCTAAGCTAATATGCCTAATTTCATTGCATAACTAGAGTGAATCTAAGTCTGTGTTTAGAGTTCAGGCAAGGTGAGGATGCCTACTCAAGTAAAATCATGCTAGTTGTCCTTGAATTAGATGAAACCAGTAGCAGGAATCATATAAGGTAGTGTTTGCAGGATAGGACTTAATATCCGCCAAAGCTCTTACAGGGTTATGCATAAACTAGCAGTCTTGTACACTTTTAATTAATGCTTAATTTTCAAACAACAAAAAACCCCAAAAAATCAGAACTAAGAAATGATTTATTGAGTTAAAAGAAAGGAAGCATCAGGTATAAGAAAGCAGCTGCTGCTATTCTCGGATCATGCATGTTGTGGTTCTCTTTATTCTGCTTCTATGCTAAATGTAGGAACTGCTGTCTTGTAGTCCTCATGGGACTGTATTCATCAGGGCTCTCCAGCATGCACTGCGGAGTAATATTGTGAGTAATTTATAGAGAAACCATTATGTGAAGCTGAAGCCTGTGTTACTGTTTTAAAGGACAGAAGAAAAAAGCAACCATTTTGCATGCAGAGCAGGAAGCTTTGCCAGATTTATCTTCCCAAGTTTCCTTAGCATGTTACTCTCAGTAACAAGAAGTTGTCAGATGGCTATAGAAGAGTGAGAGGTTCCATCAGGATGCTGCATCCTCTGTTGAAGAGCAATTCCCTCTTGAACAGTGGGTAATTGTCACATGACTACATAGGTCTTCAGGATGCCATAATCCATCCCCTGCCCCAATACAAACATCCCTGATGTCAGTGGCAGGGGCTGAAATAAATGTTTTTCTGCCATGAGCTGCAGCATAAAATGACTGAGATGGAGAAATGTGTACATTTAAGCTGAACATCACCAAGTGATCTCTGCCAATGAAATAAACTAAGGAAACAGTTTGAAAGGCATGGAAGTACCAATCTTCAGGAATTTTAAAGACTAGATAAAATACTGCAAAATATATGGGGGAGAGAAATGTTGTCCTGTCAAGGTGACAGATATAACCAAATGTATTTCATTCGAAGACTACGTAGCCCTGGGCGTCCAAGTGAAAATCACCGGTGCCAAAGTCATCCTCAATTTTACTGGTTAGGGGTAAGGGCAAAGCCAGGAGTAGATGGATAATGAATATCAACTTCTGCTTAGACATTATAGAGCTGTGTTGGTAACACAACACACACGCAGCAGTGTTGGGAATGCAGTCATCATCTCCGAGCCCCAGATCCATGTGTTTTCTATTGCACCTCATGAGATCCCTCATATCGCTATTCTGTCTTGCACATCTTCCATCTAAGCCTGCGGTACATGCTGAACAAATTATCCATGACTATTTCTAACACCTCAGAGCCTTACCAAGCTCTTTGGCGTGCAAGATCCATCATTTAATTCTGTATTTGGACAGCTGCTCAGACAGTGAAGGCCTCGCTGTGTTAGTTTTCACACATCTAGATGAATTTTTTCCCACTGTCCTTGTGGCTGTGGATTTTGTTACTTCCTTCACTTTTCAAGCAACCATAAATCATGCACAGAGAAAGCTGCTAGTCCTGCTAGGTGTGATTTGGGGAGTGGCCAGGTGGCTGGAGCACATCTGACCTATTTCTTGTCCCTCAGGAGCCTCTTTCTCAGCACAGAATCTGGGTGTGAAGGGGATGGGTTTGGTGGGTGGATATTGTACCTGGACGTTGCCAAACCCAGGAGCTGCTGACTTGCCTTTGTATGAACAGGGCAGGCATCCTGGCATCCTGTGCCCACCTGAAAAAATACTGGACTGTGCTGGTCAACACCTGCTGGAAGGCGGAAGAGAGAAAATAGATTATTTACTGAAATTTTGTGTCCTAGTATGAAGTAAACCAGAGTAATATGTTGTATCATAATATTTTAAAATTTAATATCTATATTTAGCATGATACATAGATTCTTCCACAAGAGAAATACCTAAAATAAGTTTGATGATGAATGTTTTGGTAATGGCCTGAGCTGAAAGACTCTGAATTTTGGACTGCTATATTGCTTTTCTTTGCTTTATACCAGTCATCAACTACCGCATTAGTCACCTGCAGTCGTTACAGTGCCTCCGACCCAGCATCTCCTACTCCCAGAGCAGGGAAGCTATCAGGTTTTGTATCATAAGGGATTGTACCCCTCTTCACTGACGCTAAGCAGGTTTTGCTAGCAAGAAAGAAACTTGCATATTTAGCCAGGTGGTGTAGTCAAACTAGAGATGCTTTCCTTCCAATTTTTAAAGGTTTGTTTTCCCATAATCTTCCAAGTTTAGAAAGACTCAGGTATGAGTGCCCCATATGCGAGGTGAGTTTAAGATACTCCCTGCCGTTGTTAATGAGTGCTCAAAAACCCAACTCTACTCACAAGGAGTCACAAAGTATATTGGGTCATTGGCTTGCATCTCCCCATTGGTTTGTGGACTTATTTAGCTGGTTGTTATAAACAAAAAATTTATCTGAGCCCTGCCAGTTTGTATGTCTCGGTCTCAGTGCATCACAAATTACAAGGATATTGGAAGTTTCTCTTGCATCTAAGTTAATATTGATGCTAAACATTGCCTATAACCTATTTTACTTTTTGTTATGAAACTATTGCTAGGATGTCTGATGAAGTCTGCGCATAACTACTATCAACTACTTAAAAAAAAAGTAAGTAATTAAGATAACACCTTTTAAAGTGTAACACCTATTGCAAAATGCAAGAGGTGTCTGTCAGTAAGCCAGCCACCTGTGAGGATAATTTTAAAACAGATGGTGAAGAAACAATTTAGCCAAAAATTCAAAACCATGGCATAATCCTGGAAAATACCACCTGATGTTTATTATTATAGTAGTTATGACCTCCAATCATTTGTGCATTCATAGTTATTTGTGCTCACTGTTTTGAATGAAATAGTCATTATGGAAGGGTACTTTCTGGCATATATGAGTGCAAAAGAAAGTTGTGGAAACATTAATTAGTCAGTTTTGGTCCAAATAAACCACTGACTTTCACTGTTCCTGTGCTTGCCATCTTGCATATTCTGCGTATAGAGTGATCTGCTGTAGAGGAACAGATGTTGTGTGTTGGAAATGGATATGCAGAAAGGCATAACTTCTTTCTGGTGCAACTTCAGGTGTTGAAATAGAGATATTTGCATATACAAATCAATAAATTTGCAACGTTTGCTGTAATATCTGCTTCATATGTTTTGCCTAGGTCAGTTGAGAGGACTAATGTGAGAAGTCTCAATTTTGTCTCAGTATTTTCCCTACTAAATCTCCTAGTGAATGGTAAGGAGTAGCATTATTTGTCAGTCTAAAGGTAATGGTAACTGTCTTGGTTTGGGTTTTGATATTTCTTATACCTGATACTTACAGCACATCTTAAGGATCGGGCTGGGCAAGTATCATGGGGAAGGAGGAGCAACCTGTTTACCAGGAACAAGGTGCTTGTTATACCTGGACTTTATTTCCATGCAGAAATTGATTTTTAACAGGTTTTCCCTACTACCACTTCACCTCCAGGGAAAAGAGTTTGTTTTCTTTTCATAATTTATTTTCCAAACTAGTAAAAAAATGCTTAAGAAAGTCGATTCTTGATCATGTTGTCAGTGATCTTCACAATGAATATGAGTTGAAGGGATTCGGCGCCTCAATAAGGTAATTTTTTTAAAGCATTTTCCTGTTTATAGATTACCTCTTTAGCACAATTTTGACATTTCAGAGGAAAAAAATGGACATTCCGTGTGTTTTTCCTTAATGTTAGATCAGCTGATGACTGATTAAAAAAATTCTTTGCAAGAGGTGCTGCTCTTCAGGCTATCAGGGATAGCTGATAAAATATTCCAAGGTTCAGGACATTTAATTTACATTATTTATCTGTGTTCTGAAGATTTTGTCCAGGGAGTGAGGACTACTGTCCTCATGAGTTCTGAAATTCATGAGATGATAGATAAATGAATTTTGAAAAATCTATTAGAAGATTTTTTTTTCCTATCTTTTGTTTGCTGTGCCTACCTCATCTATGAATCTGGAAATAGATAAGCATTAATATACATTATTAGTATGAAAGTATATGATGGAATTAAAGTTCACTTTTGAATTCTGTCAAATAGGATTTTTTGCAATATCTTGCTTTCTAACAATCAATTTATTTTATATGACAGAAAGTTATTCTTGTAATTTTTATACTTCAGAGGATTTTCTGGGCTGTATTTCAGAAGACTCCCCAGGATTTGTTTCTAGCTTGTAGATGAGTTTTTACCATCCGGTGTAAGGTTAGTTTATTTTGTGATACATGAAATATACATAATGGAAACAGCCCTTAAGGCCTAAGTTAAATCCCACTGACTTTCAAAGCAGAGCTCCTAATTACTGTCAACCCCTGGCTGCAGATGAATTTGAACTTTTATTTCCATTGGACTGTTAATCATCTATTAAGAAAATAACTATGAAAATAAAAGTGAACGTGAGGAAGATATAACTCCTGGTGAGAAAAGAATAATGTTTAATGCATAGTGAATTACATATGCACAGTTAAGTCCTTTGCTATACTGAGGCCAAAATGCTTAGGCTTAAGGAGCAAACTCATAGGGATGAAGTGATTGAGGGTGGTGGAAAAAGCAGGAAACAATGGTAAAATGGCCTTTGAGCTAACAACCATGCTTGTTTTCCTCTTTCAAGTTTTATAACTAGTGTCTGGAATCAGCAGACAACTTGTTGGGCAATGTTTTGCCTGCAGCAAAGCTCAAAACAGCTCTTTGTGAAATGGTATCAATCATACACTTGCCTGATCATAGCGCTGAACTAGGAACGTTAGAATNTTTTATAACTAGAGTCTGGAATCAGCAGACAACTTGTTGGGCAATGTTTTGCCTGCAGCAAAGCTCAAAACAGCTCTTTGTGAAATGGTATCAATCATACACTTGCCTGATCATAGCGCTGAACTAGGAACGTTAGAATATCCATTGACAAATTAATGGACAATGAATGCTACCTATTAGCTAATCAAGGAGTGTCATTCACATAAAAATAACACTAACTCATTTCACCATCCCTTCAGTCCAAGCATTGCAACCAAAACTGAGAATGCAGCTCAGACGTGCAGTCTGGACATAATAATGTGTGACTGACATTTAACCGTGGCTGTTAAAAATTGAGATAAATATTCCATTTGGATATTGAGAGTACAGAATTGGGGAAGAATAAATATGCCAAAAGGTTATTTATAGATAGTAAGACAAAAGTTGCCATAGTGAAACTGAATACAGAATTTATCCCTCCTAGCCATCTTTTGGGCTCCTGCTCAGTGGTTTGAACACTACTTAGACACTTGTATTACATAGAATAAGCTATTTCTTTTTACAGAAGAGCTCTCACCCGCTTCCTTTCTTTTACCTTTCTGTCAAGTGGCTGAAACTAAGTGTTTCTAGGCTACTGATCCACATGGACCACTGGTCTCTTCCAGTATGGGAGTTCACAGTGATGAATGCATGTAGGTGCCCATGGCTCCTGACATGAGGCACTGAAACATGTGATTAGAGATCAGAAAACAGCCACAGTACCTTTCAGCCATTGTTTTCACATCCTGCTTTTTAATGCATTTTTTTAAAAGCCAGCATAAGAGCAACGAAGGCCTGTGAATCCACTGGAGAAAAGCAAGGTCCTCATTTGGATCTCAATTATTTGTCTCTTGGGCTTCACCCGATTTGAGACAAAGAGGTCTGATTCGTGCCTGACTTCTGTCATGGCTGAATCCTTAGAGGAACGACCTAGATCTTTCTTGCTTTATCATTTTTAAATATATGCTGTGACAAGTCTCCATTCATTTTCCAGGAAGATACTTATTCTTGTATATGGAGAATGAAACTGGGAATTTAACTTTCAGCTGCACTTCCAGAAGGTGAAAATGAATCAAGAGTTTTAAAAATTACATCTTCCAAGCTACAGCCCTTTCTGAGCCCATGACTCTCTGGTGCTGACATTAATATCTGTTACTAGGAGAGTGACTAGATACTGCTTTACAGTACGTAGTTCAAAAACTAGTTTCAGCCCAAATCAGTATACTGATCTGCAGAAGAGACATTGCTTCTTGGGTGTAAAAGCTGAGTGTTTTGCCTCAGTGAGGACTGCAGATTTTAGAAGTAGCTCTGATTATTAAAGACAATGCAGGTTTAGAGTACCATAGTTTTTACTCGCAGTGAAAACTTAGTGCTGTAAAAGTAATATTTTTTGAATTAATTAAAAAAGTAAAACATCACCTAGTTTAAATGACTCACAGTAGCTTACTTAGGGTGGATTATCATCTTACATTTCACCTTTATATCATCTTAATGTTAATTCTGTCCTAGGCAGTGTAATAAGCTACTCCATTTAAATAAGCTCATTGCTTGAATATTGGGAAGAAAATTGAGTAAAAAGTAATTTAAAAAGTCAAGTTCACACTTCACCTTATATGTATCTGGCCTGATATAGTGAAACTGGATTCTCAGAAATTACATGCTAGTAAGAAAAGGGAGAGCCACTTGTTTCCAAAAGACTTTTACAAATGATCCCAGTGTGGCACCATGAGCTCCAAACTAACAATGCTGAGCAGTTAAGAAGCCCTGAATGGAAATTTTCCATCCCGATTGGAAAATGGTGATTTGACTGAATTGAACTGTGTGAATCCTACTGACACTTTTGATGCAGCACAGATAAAAAGCAGGTTTGCCTAACTGGGTTCTTGCCAGACAGCAGCTGGGAAGGTAGGCAGGTGTCTGGGACCACCATTAGCAGCGCTGCGCTTTCCAGTGTCCTGGCAGGGAATTTTAAGCTACTTGTAGTCTGAAGGTAAGTAGGCAAATCCCAATCTGACTGATTTGCTTTCTGGCTCCTTCCTTGCCTGGCCTCTTACAATTCCCCTGTATTACAAGTCTCCTTGTATAGTGATGAAGATTGTTAATATATTTCCATTCGGCACACAATTTTATGTTTGTGTCGTTAGTATTAAAAATATTTTATGTAATGAGAACTCTCCTGCAGAATGGAAATTCCAGTTCCTACTAGTAAAAGAGAGCAGAAGTGATCTAGGGGCCTTGTGGTCTTTTTAGTGCCGTGCAGTATGTTTACACACACCCTATATTTATTCAATTAGGAAAGCTGTTAAATAAGTGCTTAAGCAGACCTCTTTTAGGAAAGTATTCAGTCAATAGGGAACACATTGTTGAATGCCAAGAGTAAAGGAACTGAAAACAAAAGGATATTTTCCATCTAGATTATTTTGGGGGTCACTTGTGGCAAAGAGAGGCACAGCATTTGCACATGGAAATGTTCTTTCTGGGCTGGATGTGTTTCGCAGTGTGTGGTTGGAATTTCATGTACCTGGAGGGGTTTCTGTCAATGCAGGGGGCTGTGAGCGAGCTGTGGAAATGTAGTCCCAGGCAGCCTCTCCGGAGGTTTTTCCCTTCAAAGTCTGAGCACTTCAGCCAGGAATACGCAATTGGTGTCTTGCATTGGGAGTGTTAAGGAGCAAGAAATACAGGTGTCGCACTTCTTATTGCTGTGCTTGTAAAGGACAAAAATTCAATCTAAATGAAGACAAAAAACCCCAGATCATGGTGAAGCAAATTCTACTGGAATCTCCTCATGCACTGTCCCCCAGCTGCTCCATGGGAAACGTGACTCGGCTCCACTCTGCACTTGCATGAATGTCACATCCAGATGCTGAACCTGCTCACCATCTCCAAACTGCTACAGCTCTCCCACAGGAGATGGTGGTCATGCTGTAAGACCATCTGCTAGCCACCCTCAAACACATGCTTTAATAAACTAATTTCCAGCTGTTAAAGAAATTCTACACCTTTCGTCCTCAGCTTGCTTACGATCATGCTTAATTCTCAGCCTGTGACTAGGCTTCTCAAAGGTGTGATGTTGTTCTTGTGTATATACAGCTGCCAAGTGTTTTGGGTTCCAGCACCCAGCAGTGATGAAGTCCAGGTTAGTCCTTTCCGATCAGGGCTCAGCCATGCCTTCCCCAAACAAATGAATGCCCTCATGCCTTTTCTCCTCATGCAAACGCAGATGATGCAGACACAGCACACATAGTCCAAAAGGCACTCTCTCTTCCTGCACCTCTTGTAGTGATCCAGTGAAGCTGTGTCATGCATATTGGTTTGTGTTATACATAGACTGGTATGTCTCAAGATGATTAGACAAGTTCACCTAGCAATTCATGTCCAAGAATCTGGTGTGATTTGGTGACCAATGAGTTCAAAAATATTTTCCTTCGTATTGAGCCTTTGGCACTAATGCTGTTTTTCCTCATTGCTGAAACAAGCATAAGAAAATGCATTCATTCTGGAAGTTGTGGCAGGGAGTAGAGACGCTGATTGACATTTCGATAACATGTCTAGAGTAATCAGTTTTGGAAGATGATAACACACCAAGGTAGCACAAGTTTTGTAGTTACAGATGCAGATTCCAGTGAAATCACCCCTATAAGGGCCTCTCTCTCCTTTTTTCGATCATGATAAATTTGAGTGTGCTGCACTGATTATAAAGTAGACCAAACTTCATGGTTATTAACATTCCAGTCGGGATACATACTGAGTGATGGTGTTGCTGAGGGGTATAATTTTGAAAAAGAGTTAAGTTGCTGGCTGTGTGACCAGCCTGTCTCTGTGCATACTTCACAATTATATATGTAGGTGTGTGCACTCCCAAGTGTGTGTGTGCATACAAAACCCCAGATACACATGTATGAAAATGAAAATGTCTAGTTCTGTTCAAAACTGTACCCCAGTGTGAATTTTGCCATCTGGCAGACAGACTGGTTCCTCAGTTTTTGAGGTTGACCTTTGCTCTGCAGCATAGTCTGATGGACCAGACTCTAATCTGGATCTCCTGCCTTTCAGATCACTCCTCTTCTTGTCATAGTCACTATCTTGTATGTGTGGTACAACAAATTGTAGAATTCAGTGCATCTGTGCAAAAAATTGTCTTTAAAAAAATATTCCACCTCTTTCTAAAAATTACCACTAACTTTTACCAAAAGCTGTCTTTAAAAAATAAGTGCTTTGTCCCATTTAAACTGTTCCTTGTAAAAAGGG
>VZSC01015398.1:168682-234586 GCA_013398225.1 Steatornis caripensis
AACTGTTCCTTGTAAAAAGGGTTTAGAAGAAATACGACTCAGATTGACTATTTTACATTCTACCAGGAAGATGAATAGGAGAAAGGAAGTGTTAGTGACTCAGAGAATGTTTTGTTTGTCAGCATGATCTCAGCTCTTTGGTCCAAAACCTTCCCTGTTTGACATAAACATAAGTGTGACCTGCTAGACATTGTTCTGCCAGACAGCAGTATCGCAGTGGCTGTAAGGTCAGTAAGAAAAGCAGGAAGAGAAAGAAGAGGAGTCACTGAGATATGGCTGTAGCAGCTGCCCTTTTTATAGGGAAATGAAGATTGTGATGATGGATGGTGATGATGATGGATGGTGATGATGAAATGATAAAAGATGTTAGCAGCATTCAAGCATGTACAGTCAGTGTGAGGAGATACAAGCCACCCAGGAAAATACAGCTGTTAAAGTCATAGAAGAATCTGTGATGGAAGTGACATCATCTGGTCCAACTATCTGATCACAGCAGGGCTCATGGGTCATAAATAGGGGGAATAACACCTTCTCTTGAGCTGCTGGATACACTGCAAATAATGCAGCCCAGGATCTTAAGTTAGTCCAAAGACCCAGGAGGACCTGGAGCAGTGGCACAACCTGTGGAAAAAGAGGTTTGTTGTAACTCAGGTTCTGCTTGTGATGAGAGTTTGCCTGGAATTGCAGGTGGCCTAAGAAAGACTACAGGCCAGAAGATTCTTCATTATGATCTACAAGTTACCTTCTTGCTCTAACTTATGCCCCAAACTTTTATTAACCCGATTTCTCTCACTTTTCTTTCCTTTCCTTTCCTTTTCTTTTGTTTCTTTTTTTTTTTTTTTGTTTCCTTCTCCTTAAAAATGCCAGGGGACCTGTTTTGTTATGCTGCTTTGGCCTTTGCACCTTTTCATGTTGTGTGTAGGGACATACTGATGAGTTTACACTGTGGTTCCTTTCTAAAACTCAGGCAGTGCAAAGCAACCATAAGCCAACCTAGCTCATAAGTTACGATAGGTTCATGACTGCTTTAGTCAATGCTGTGCTGCAGAGGACATAGAGGATTGCAGCGACTCCTATTCTTAATCTTTCAGCAGCTGAGAGTTCACCCTGAGGCAGATGCTCAGAGATTCATTCTGATCTTGTTTGCACCTTGGTAAGTCAGGAGTAACTTCAAGACAGTGAATTGAACTATGTTGTGGGTGGGGGTGAAAGGCCGGAACAGATTACATTTCACCTTTCTTTTTTCTTTTCCTAGGCATTTACTTTTTAAAAATTATGTAATTTAGAAGGGGATTAGAATTCTTCTTNCGGCAGTGCAAAGCAACCATAGCTCATAAGTTACGATAGGTTCACGACTGCTTTAGTCAATGCTGTGCTGCAGAGGACATAGAGGATTGCAGCGACTCCTATTCTTAATCTTTCAGCAGCTGAGAGTTCACCCTGAGGCAGATGCTCAGAGATTCATTCTGATCTTGTTTGCACCTTGGTAAGTCAGGAGTAACTTCAAGACAGTGAATTGAACTATGTTGTGGGTGGGGGTGAAAGGCCGGAACAGATTACATTTCACCTTTCTTTTTTCTTTTCCTAGGCATTTACTTTTTAAAAATTATGTAATTTAGAAGGGGATTAGAATTCTTCTTTGAGCTGCTTTTCTACCCATCTTTATTATTTGCTTTTCATTTGTTTGTTGCCAATACATGATGTTTTCTTTCTTAATCACTTGCTAGCATGGTAATTTTTCTTAAAATGTATTCAGATCACAACGATTTTCTGGCAAAGAAAAGCATGAAATTCACTGTCCTTGAAATCTGCATCTGTGTGGAGGAAAATATACCCTTTCATATTTCATTGTCAGAAAAGAATAGTAGCATGGAGTTATACTTAGGTATTGAGCCTTGCAATATTCAAAAGAGGAGCAAAATAATATGTAAAGGATGATGATTTTTCTCTCGCTTGTGCAGCATGTATATTATTTAACTGACAATGTTCAGATAATAATTTGCTATGAAAACCTGCGTGTATTTCAGAATAATGTAGGAGGATGACACTGAACAGACTGTCATTACCGTCCATATGGCTGTGGTCTCACACTCCCTAACAGAGTCTTCTAGCCAGTTATAAGGCTGGAGAAAAAGCTGGTCAGGTTTCCAAGTCCATCTCACTTTCTTTGCCCTGAATGCTAATCCTGGTTTAAGGTGGAAACAACTTATTGAAATACTGGATAAATATAAATGCTTAGCATGCATTTTGTACTTCTGTTCTTCAAGCTGCTGTTCTCTAATTTTCATACGTTACAGAGAGTGGCAGAAATTCAGAAATTATGTGGGCATTGGACTTGTGAATAAAATCTGTATGTTCTGTGGATAATACAGTTGCTATTTAATTTACCTACCTGGGAACAGCGGGCTAGAGCTCAGAACTTGTTGATTTGTATGAGCAACACCTACAAGTTTTCTCTGCTGTCTCCTGACTTTGGGAACGTAAACTTCGTGTGAGCTGGGGAACAATTGTTTCTGAACAGAAAACTGACTGGGAACTAAACCTTTTCATTTCTGAAAATGAGCTTTCTGAATATTGAATGTTTCTGATCTTATTTAGTGTTATGAAAATGGGTATGTTAGTATATTATTTATTAGCAGAGTTATAATGCCAAGAAGATATATTGCAGCCAATTTCCTCGTTCATTAAGTGACAGAATTTTGTAACCAGTGGAATTTTCCAGTGCCTTCCCCAAAATAAAATTGCACCAATCACTGGTTTTATTTCTTTTTACCTAGCAAGGTTACTTGCATACAGTGACATTCTTCTTTGTTTTCCACTTAGTTTTAACCTGTTATTCACATTCTTTCTAGTAAGTTTGTAACTGAGGTTTTTTTCTTTCATAGGAATGCTTCCTCATTCAAAAGATGTTCCTGGGAGATGTACCAGGATATACCGAGCCTAACTGGGTCCAGTGAATACTTACGTGGAGGACAGAGTAAAGACAAGGCTGTATCAGAGATTTACTGTTTTCCTTTTACCACAATAGCTCACAAATTCCTTCTGTGTCCTTTCTTGGAATTCAGCATTACCTGAGTAGCCTTTTAGCTACCCCTGAAAACCAACAGGTTCCAAGTTCTCCTTCACCCGAATGTTAGGTATCTAGAGGAAAATCCCTTCAGCCTAAGTAGTTCACGCAGTACGAGAGTTCATTGCTCTGCAGATGGGCTCCAGCAGCACTGTGTGGCTCCTTGAGCTGAAAGGTGTGCATTTTCCCTTGCATAAAATTAAAAATATACACTATCCAGCAAGCAAAATACGGGAACCTTATCATCCTCTGTTGGACAACTACCATTAAGTATATATTTGCCTCACATTTTTTTCACTTAAATATTTAACCACATGATTCTTTGGTTAGCATTAACCTGTCATAGGGTAGCTGTTCGCAGTGTATTATTTCATTGCAGGTATTTCTGAGGAATCTGGATGTTCTTAGAGAATATGTACATGATGTCTATGTCTTCTCTGCTAACTCCATTATTTTGTTCCATCTCCAATTAATCTCTCTTCCTTTTCCAAATACACACCCTTTCTTTCCTTTGTAAGAACCTGGGCCTGGTTTGTACCAGTGCCAGAGGTGATGGTGGTGCTGGCTTTCTATTGCTCTTCATTTTACAGACAACACATGGACCCCAGGGTGACCATACTGCTGTACTACGTCTCTGAAGCCAAAAAACGTTGCGTTTCTGTTGACACTGCCACTCCTCCGACTGTTTCCTGTCATTCATCACTAGTTGGTATCTGTACTTTTGTAGTATCCTGCTATCACAGTGAAGATTTGGGCCTGCTTCTTGCTATGGAGAGAGAGTCAGTCCTGGATAGGTTCTGTCTTGGCTACTTTTTACTTTGTGTCTGCATTTTAGCACATACCATTAAGAAGAGCCCTCAGGCATGCCTGTTTGGCTCTTCCCCTTCTTTGCCATTACATCTGAGCACCTGATTGATGTAAGTAGCATGTTAGCAGATGGCAGATATTCTTTTCCTGTCAAATAGATAACCTGAAAAAATTGTCGGCTTTTATGGAAAAAGGGCTAGAAGCCTGTTCCTTGACTGTAATTTATCAAAGTATATCTCATTTCTTTTTACACCAGGTACTCACATGGACCCCAATTTTAATGGTTGTGCCCTGCACATTCACTGTGTTATTTCAGCGTAAATGACAAGATGACAGTTTCTTGGGCTGCCTTATTTTTCTTTGAAGAAAAAGATAATCACCATTTATCTAAAGAAAGTCTGTGAGCCAGCGGCATGTCCACTGAATGTGTAAACAGCTGCCCAGATAGCCTGTATTTCCTCCACTCTCTGATGTAAAGCAGTCTGAGCATGATGGGGGGAAAGAACTGAGCGGCATAAGAAAGGTCAATACAGATTTTGCTTTGAATGTGATATTAGTTCTATTGTACTTGGATATTGCACACTGGAAAAATGCTCAGAAGATAAGTGGAAAAGAATTTGGTTTGTTACGATGTTTCAGACAGACAAGGCAATACTGCTTTAGATAAGCCGCAAGTCTAATTGGCTGCATTCACTGAAGCTGGAACTGTACCACAGGACTATAATATGTACATTTGACTCTTTTCTTCTTTTCTTTTAAACGTGTTTCAATATTTCACTGACAAATGAATAGAATTCAGTAGCGTTCTTTTGATTTTTGTCAATTTAGATAGATATGCCTGGAAAGTACTGTAAATACAGCATTTTGCTCGAGTTATTTGTAAAGCAAGTTCCATTAAATGTGTACAGCCAGAGGGTAAAATTAAGCTGAAGTTAATTATGTAGAGCACTGCAAAAGGACTAGCAAGTGTACTTCAAAAATGGGATCTAAAAATCTCACCCAACTAAATTTTTAACATTGTACTCAGAAGGAGTGAGCAAACATTATACATTCAAGAAGTGTTTGCCAAGTCTGCTGCAAGAAGTGTAGACAGCTAAAAGATGTCAACAGGGAATATTGCCATAACACTAAGAATAATGTGTTATCTAGCGCTTAACATGAATACCCTGTAAACAATTAATCACAGAATAGAAACTACTGAAAACAAGCACTAGCGATGTGAGTTGCATTCACAGCCTTGCACTAATCACGGAGCTTGTGTTTATTGCTTCTGATCGATAAATCTTTTAACCTTTTTGACATGATCTGTCAGCATCTTAAACACCTGCATCATCGTGATGTCTGTGAGATCTTATTTCTGTAGGGAGAGTGAATACAAATGTTTATTTTTCTGCAGTGGGATGAACCTTGTAAAGAGACAAGAGTAATGAGAAATGTGATTGCTAAACCTTAGGGTGCAATGCTGTTGTTCATAATATATAGTCTCATATACACAGATGTATAAAATAGTCATAATGCAAAGGCAGCCATTTTGCTTGACAACTTTGTCACCGCCCTCTACACCTTCTTCTGAGTGACACGCATTGAAGTTTCAGGTATTATTTCATGAAGTGCCAAGGCATTATTGTTTTAGTTATGGTGCAAGAACTGGTAGCAGGGGGTTTCAGTGCCCCGGTGTTGTGAAAAGAGGAACTGCTTGTGCATGAAGCAGGTTTCACAGCATGCCATCTTACAGACCTTGTGTATTTTACACCATACTTATACCATGCAAGTTAGGGAAGCATATTCTTTCTTGGTGAGAAAGGACAGTATTTTGGTACAGGAGGCTGGTCTTGAATTTAGCGGAGAGAGAATCTGGCCCAAGATCTCACAGGAGGTGGCCAGCTGGTGTCTCTGGGGCTAAAGGGCTGTGAGCAGAACAGGCGAAGCGCCTCGCCTGGGCTGGGCTATGCAACATCGGCAGGGCTGTGCCCCACGGGGGCTGACAGGTCACTCGCACCTGAGCTGGTGAGAACCAGCGAGTTAGTGGAGGCCAGAGCTTATCAGAGCTGGGGTTACCAGTTATCGATCCTATTCTTCGTCCTATCCACAAGCTGTCAGCCTTCTAAGAAGTGGCCTCTTTCTCCATCCATGGAAATGAAGTGTTTCATTACTTAATTTAATGAGAGCAGGACTCTCTCATTGCCATAAACAAATCAAAAAGTGGCCTGTTTTCGTTGCAAGGGATTTTCCTCTAAGCTTCCGAAACCAAAACAGATCCCAGACTGAGAACCAGGTCTGAGTTTTCTCCGAGAGTCCCACCTGAAGAGACAGTTACTGTAAGCTGTGTTACTGAAACTTTATCTTGCTACTGGTGTTAGATGGTTTAACAATAAGGTATTATCTTTTTACTCTGTGAAAAAGTTGTTTCCATTTTGATAGACATCTCATCACAAAAGTTAGTATGTAAACTAGTTGATCTCATTCACATTTGGAACTCAAGGGGAAGTTGAACTTATCTTCATTTTGTCTAAAAAGTTCTCAAAGGCATAAAAGATTAATCTCTTATTAACATTTGGCTGTGTCTATTTCTGAAATGCATTAGTTGGTTTCTGGGAAATTAATTAATCCAAAATGAATGATCAAGTGTTCTTAGTTTTGTGGGTTTTATGCAAGACCAGGTCCTTACCAAAAGACACAGTATTTCAACAGCAAAGCATTAAAGGGGTAAGTTCAGAGCAATGCAACTTGACCTTTTCAGCTTCCCAGCTCTGCAGAACTCCTATAAGACTCATTTTCATAAGTCACAAAGTGACTACTACACCATAAAGAGCAGCAGTAAATGTGCTAATATTTCTGGTATTTAAACTGGTTTCTCATATTAAAAAGATCCACTTAGATACTGAAGTCCATATAATAATTGAATATCAAGGGAGTCAGGCCAGTCTGCAGGACCCTTTTGTGCCTATTGTACTTCTATAACCTCTAGCCAAGCATGTCTGTCACTGATCTTTCTGACAAAGACAAGGTGCTGAGTTTCCAATGCATTTGGCTTGGGACATCACCCTTCAGATCTCTTCAGAATTACAAACTGCTGCTTTAGAGACGCTGAAGTCTCCATCCCGATTTGTATTGTAAATTCCTTCTCACAGTGTTAAAGTCGTTATAAATCACTGTCTGTAGCATTCCTATTAACGTTTGATAGGACAACTTCACTAATGGTACTGCTGTTCCAGAATAGGTATCATTAGCAGAGCCTGCGGGGAAAGCAGGGATGGAGCATTACTGGCTCTGCTATGATGCCCTTTGTGGACACTAGACGGTCTCTGATAAGTGTGAATTAAAGGCCTGTAATAATGGATTTGAGTGCTAACACTAAAGGGATGAGTGTCATCACTCTCTACACAGGGATGTGACATAGGGGAGGAATGGAGGGAAGTGTGTGAAGAAAAACTGAGAACTTGCAAAATAGGTGAAAAAGATGGAATGTGCTGCAATACACGCAAACAAGTTTCGGTACTTAGATAGGAGCAATTAATTGCACAACTAATCATTATTGCAATGATTTGGAGATGTTAATGGCTCACAAACTGAATGTGAGTCAACAATGCCATGTTGTCAAGACAGAGGCAAGCATCCCAGCCGGGATGTATAAGCAAGACGAGAGTCTGCAAAACAAGGTAAGGCAGCCTTCTGCTTTACTTCACACTGCCAAGGCCTCAGCCAGAGCACAGTGTCTGGCTTGTGGGCATGCATATTAGGAAAGATGTGGACTATTTTTCAGAGATCCTAGAAGACAGCAGCAAGGATGATTGAGGGTATCAAAATCATGACCTCTGAGGACAGAGCTGAGGAACAGGGAAAATGGAGGGGAGACAGGAAATTATTTTACAGCTATCTATGAGATAGCTGCAAAGAGGAAGTGAATCTTCTCCATCTCTGCTACTGTTGGGATAAAACATAATAGGCTTAGCAGATGAGGTATGGGGTTAGAAGCAAGGAAAACTTGCTAATGACTGGAGTGAGTAAATGCTGGAACAGATCATGGGATTTTGGGGGTGTTACAGAGCTGCTGCTGGTGTCTTCTTCGAGCCAGCAGGACAGATCATCAGAAATTGCTTCAGCAGCAGTGGAATTCTGCCTTTTGGCAGGAGAATATCTGGGACGATCTCCTGACGTCAATTCCAGCAATACTGTCAATAGTAATATAAACTACACAGTGATGAGAAGGATTTATTCTATCCTATCAACTCTGTGTTAGCAGAAAAAGATGGACACATGCATATATTTGGTGTTTCTCAGTCATTCAAGCTGCACAAGGGCAGATTAATTTAGCTTTCCCATTGATTGTTGCGTGCCTTGCTGCCTCAATGTGGTCCCTTGGTCACCCACAGAAGGCTGGAGCAGGTTTTCTGTACAGTCAGCCTTTGACCTGAGTTTTATATTAAAAAACATGGACCTTTCCTGACGTGCAGGTAATACTCAGTAGCAAGGCAGGCTTTTCAGCTTTCTCCCACATCTGCTAGTTTATTTCCTGTGCTCTTCCAGAATCTGTGATGTGAAGCTAATTTCATGGTTTACACCATATAGGCTTGGTAGCAGGAACAAACTTTTGTTCTGAGTTTGCACAGCACCTAGTACAATGGAGCTTCACAGCAACACAACAAAAACCCAGCAATAATGGCATAGAGGGAGTTGTTCCGTCACTAAGGAAGTATTTTTTTTCTGTAGCTTTCTTGTGGCTCTGCACATCTGGCATACAATGACAGCACAGAGAAAGAGCAATCTCTAAGCAAGCCTATCAAACTGACAGCTTCTTCCTCCTATTCACTGCAGGGCAGTCACATGCCAGATATTAAAAAGAGTGCTTTAAAAATACCAAAATGAACAATAACATCTGTAAGGCACCAGCAGCAAAGGCAGTAAACAAAACAAAATAAAGTAGAACACATCACGGGCGGCAGTTTTTCAGTGTCTGTTCCCCTTAAGGTATAAATCATTTCTTAGATGATTGACACATAGAATTGAGTTAATCTGAAAAGCTTACTTATTTGCATTCTTTGAAAACTGTTGGCTGTACCTAAGCCTGGGGAAGTTACATAACTGTCAGAGTTATGCATTCAAGTATTTGTCGAACAAGTTTAGCACAATTATGTTTCTTAGTGCTTCTGTAAGAAGTACTTCATAATTCTGCAAGAAGATAATGAGCCTGTTACTCCTCTGCATATTTTGAGAACATAGATGTTTACCTCTGAAGTCTAAATACAGCAATGTGAATACCCAAAAGAACAACAGTCACAATTAATTTTCATGTAGATCATTTGTGCTTCCATTTTTAAACATTTTGATCTTCAGCTTGATTCTTTGATCTGGAAGACAGAGTTTTCTTGTCCAAGGAAGTGCAGTCTAGGGTTGCAAGTGTAAAAGGCTCAAGCTTAAAAGCATCACTGTCATTGGAATTTTTCTTTATTTTGATCTCTTGCCCCAGACTTCCAGTTTCAGGTGTAAGGTGCACAAAAAGGGGAATTAAATACCTGTAACTTTGCTCTTTTGAACATCCATTTGTGTGTGACTCTTACTGCACGATGTTACAAACTACTACTTCTTGCTGCTAGCTTGGAATCCAGAAGGGAATCCTGCCCTAATGACACATTAAAAGGTTCAGTATTTACACTAGGACTGTAATAAATGTCCACCAATGAAGGCAACACAACTGGCGTCTCCTGAGAACTGACTCACTGGAGGAGGAGCCCCTTTTATGGTAGTTTGAGAAATTCAAATTAAGACTTGCCATTCCATCAGCTGTTAGCAAATGTGGCATCTATCGTCATGTTGTCTAGCTTGAATCTGTGTCTGAGGCAGGGAGCAGAGAGTAGCAATTTTGTTAGGTGATTTGGGAGGTTCTGACCCAGCAATAACTTCTGCTGCCATTGCTCTCTATATGCTCTGGCATCTGATGTGGATAGTATGTACATAATAAAAAGAACAGATGAAAATGAGGATGGTAAATGTGGGTCCTCTGGTACCACAGCATCGCTTAAACACTACTGCTTTTATTCCTTGGATGAAACTCAATAGGCAGCCAACAGCAGCAAAAGATGTGAGGGGTTGTGTGTGCCTCTGTGCATGCAGGAGTCTCGCGGTTGTTCAGAAACAGAGGCTTATTGGTTTGTTTTGCTCCTCTTCCAGTATCTGTGAAGGATAGGCCTACTATTTCCACATTCAATACCCTCTCTTTAAATTGTTTATTTCGTGTGCTCAGCAGGGGTGTGGGGAGAACAGGTGTGTACTAGATGATAGGTATTTAAGTGGTGATGTGGGAAGTGTTAGGTTTATGTTTTCTCCTTTTTCTTATGAGCAATCTTGCCTTTTATTTCTTTTTTTGTTTCACTTTCTTCATGCATCTGTTTCTTAATTTCAGTTCATTTTAACTTCTTCCCCTGATGTAGGTGACTCACCTATGTATATATTGACATTTAAGACTGAATTTTTTAATGAGTGTGTAGCTTCTCTTTGATAGAACATCAGGACATCTGTGTCCATGCAGCCCATGTCTGCTTAGTCTCCACCTCAGCAATGTGGAGAGCGTCGGCCTTGAGAGAACAAGACCATATCCAGCAAGTCTAGGCTTCAGAAATCCATCACCTCTTCTCCTGCTCCCTCTGGAATCTCATGATTTTTTGGGTTCTTTTGGGATGTTAAATTACTCAACTCCGCAATAACCCTTTAACTGAAAAAAAAAAATGGATTTGACAGATCATACTTGTTTTACCCATGTATTCTTCTTTGCAAGGTATGCTATGTTGTTCTAAGAAGATGGGGTGAAGTGGGACTCACTGGAGCAGTGGAGATGATAACGAGATAGTGGAGAGCCACTGAGCATGGTTGGGGAAGAGGCTTCCGGAGCAGCAATATTTGGCAAGCAAGTTACAGCAGGGAGCCAAGAGCCTGTATCTATGAATCTCCTCCATAAAGACTGCAGGACTGCCAGGAGAGGCACTGAGTGGCTGGCAAACCTCCTTGTGCCTGAAGAGGTGAAGGCTCAGTGTTTATAGTTAGTACTGGAACACCAGCAGGAATGGAATGCAGAAAGGCTCTTGCTTATAGTTATTCCTGTGGAGACCAAGGATGATGCTTGCTCCTGCTAACTTTCTTATGCGCTGGAACCAAAACAGCAGCGAAGGGACCCTGCAGTGGGGAGGAGTGGGTTGGACAGGTGACCCAGAACTGGCCAAAGGGAGTATTCCATCCCATATGCGTCATACTCGGTATAAAGCTGAGGGATCACGAGGGTCACTCTCTCTTCTTCTATCGCCAGCGTCCGAGGAGGACTCTGTCCGATTCTTCTGCCTTCGATCCCAATCCATGCATTCCTGAATCCAGCTCCTGCCTGCTGCTGAGTGCAGTCCAGGACTTTCCTGCAGTGTGCCCCGCAGTGTCCGGGTGGCGTATTCATCACTGGGGAGGGGGGAGCTCGAGATTGGTTTTGTATATATTTCATTATTATTATTCCTATTATTATAATACATTATTATTGTAGTTAGATTAAAGCCGTTTTAACTTTTCCAACTGGTAAGTTTCTTTCCCTTTTCTCTTTCCCCCCCTTTGGGGAGGGAGAGAGTTAACAAAGAACATCTGTTGTTTGTTTAATAGCCAGCCCAGCTTTAAACCATGACAAGAGGTCTGCTGACAGTGTGCTGCTACTTGGAAAGGTACTGAGTTGTTTAAAAGCAAAGACACAGTAAGGAGCTCTGTGTAAATCCTAGTTGCTTTGAGCTTTCTCCATTTTAAAGGAAACATTCCGGGTTTTATTCAGACAAAATCAGGCTTTTTTTTGCATTTAGAAGTCTTTCAGTCTTTTTGGGAGAGTATCCTCTGGAAGACGTCTAGATGGATCTACCTCAGAGCACTGGCCAGCTTTCTCTCTCTCCCTCTCTTGACTCTCATGCTAATTATGGTGCTCTACTTCCACACAAGCAGGTGTTTGTTCAGATGTGCCACCTGGGTCTGTGTTGTTTTCTCCCTAGATAAAGTCCTTTGTCATTTTAATGTCTCTGTGAATTTGCCACCATGTTAGCAGTTTGTAGGCCATCTTCTGTCTCCTCCTGTCTGGTAGTTCTATAGGCAACGAGCTTTTGGGTTTTGCTTTGGGTCTCTGTAGTCCTTGATCTACTGATCTCTTGATTGAGCCCTCTTAAGTGATATACATTCTAATTGCTTCCAGATATACCATAAGTTTTTTAAAGATCCCATGCTTTTCACATATGTTGTCTTATATGTAAAAATGCAGAGCAGAAATCCTTCCTCCCTGCAAACACTGTGGGCAGTTTGGAGTATAAGGAGGTGTTACAGATGCTTCCCCTCAGCCAACAGTTGGGCTATGTGTTTTGCATCGATAGAAAGTCCTAAATCCAGGATTACACTAAGTAACAAGTTGATAATATTTATCAGAGTTGCTTTCACTGGTTTTAGGTGGTTTGCTGAATCCAGGCCCAAAAGAAATTAAATACTCATAACACAAAAGCGTGGCTGAAGATTGAGAATTTATGTATGTAAGTTGGCATGTTGTTTTGGGCATTGCTTGTTTTATTTTCAGGACTGGTTTCATCTAGGAGATGAATGCTGGATGAATTTTCTAATAGGAAAAAATGTATTGTTTCAAGTAAGCAAAAAAAGACAAGAAACATACCTTCAAGCTAGCTCTTCAAGTTTCAGGTAAACAGTTTAACATTTCTTGGATCTAACAATTTTACATTGTATAAGCACAGTTCATGAAGAGCAGACAGGTAATTTGGTAAATCTATTGTCTTCAATAGGTAAAGCAGGTGTCCAGTAGTGTCAATGCTTTAAATATGAAAGTTACATACAAGCTTTTTCTAATTATTTGAATGCTTTGTCTGTAAAAAGCATCAGCGCAGATGAACAAATTGATATTGTGATACAGTCAAAAACCTGAAAAACCATAGAGGCTCCCTTGTCTCTGAAACGCAAAGACAATCACCCCAAGGAAAAGGTAAGAAGTTATTGAGGGATTTTCTTATTTCTGTTGGCCTTAATATGCCTGTCAGAGTTCAAAGAGCTTCTGGATGATGCTTTTATTAGTCGTATGATTTAGTTTTAGGTAGTCCTGCGAGGAGCAGGGACTTGAACTCTGTGATCCTTATGGTCCCTTCCAACTTCAGATATTCTAGGATTCTATGAAAATACAGTTTGTGTGACTAAGGCAAGAAATATGCTTTAATGTTCTTATGTTGAATTGTGGCCTGAAATAATGAATTTCTTTGTGCATAAAGATCATTCTAAAACTTTTAGTTTCAAAACTTTGTAGTTAATTATATCAAAATATAGAAAAATGTTTATTTAAAGTTCATCTATTTTCTCATTATCTTGTGTCTACTCTGGTATAATTAAAGTACAAATGAAATAAGGTTTAAGTGCAGGAGTAATTTTAATAGCAGTTGAGTTTAAAAAGTAGTGGAAGGAAACCAAGTTGTATGTCAAATGTCTTCAGATCTTAAGTTAATAATACTGAAAATCCTGTAGGTCATGTTTACTTTTGTAGAATTACCATTCAAAAACATCAGTAGGCAAAATATAATATGCATAATTGCAGTAAGTTAAATGATATGAAGAATGCCTTGAACAAATAGCTATGAGGGACATGTACTTATACATTACCATTAGTGTCACTCCATAAGTCTACTTAATTAGACTTAATTACAGTACTGCAGAAGTCAACACAGAAGCTGTGAGATGTGAAAAGAGACATTTTACATATTGCTGTAGGGATCATTGTATTTATGCAAGACATTGACACGGCTTTACTCTAAAGGGCTAATTGAGACAATCGGTTTTGACTACACTAGCAATATGGAAACAGAGCAACTAAAATAACAGCAAGTGCCGTAGGGCTCCTCAGGAATCAGAGCTGTCATCTGTTCTGATTTGCACATGTCATATCAAAAGCATTCTAATGCCTTGCTCAAACTTTTTATTCAAAGAAACTCAGATACACCCAACTCCAAATCTCATCAGAATGTTTTAATTTCACCACGAATAAAACATTGCACAATCCTGTCAACATGCCCAGAAAAAAGCAATGATAAACTGCTGCTACCCTGAGTCACCTACCTGGAAAATGGTTAGAGCTTGACATTGGCATCACTTACATATTGACATAAATCTTAAGAGATTTCGTGACAGTTAGTGGTCTGATACCAAAACTAGGTCTACAGTTTATCAAAAGCACTAAAGGCAGGGTAAGATTGCAAACACTGGAGTGAAAAGAATATTTTGTAAAGTTAACTGTGAAATGTAAAACGTTCTCTCCATGCTGTATTTTTTTCCAAACACAATAATTGCTAAATACAATCATTTTCTAAAGGCTTCCAACACTCTCCCACAGTATTGCTCTATCGATCGAAGTTAGGGCGTTACAGTCTGGGTGGGTGGAGAACTAATTGGTTGGTCAGGCTCAGAAGGTAGTTACTACTCAGAAGTAGGAATGGGATGTACTCTATTCAGAGGTCCACTGCGAGTGTACCACAGGGGTATCTACTGAACCTATCCTTTTCAGCAGCTTTGTCAATGACCTGCAGGAGGTGATACAGTGCAAGATCATCGAGTTTCCAAATGAGAAGGGCAGAGAAGAGAATGAGAACAAATGCAAAGTCCTGCAGCTGGGACGGAAGAATGATGCAGACTGGGGGCTGCCTGGCTGGGGAGCAGCTCTGCTAGAAGAGACCTGGCAGTCCTGGCAGCCAGCAAGCTGGGCATGAACCTGCAGTGTGCCCTGGCAGGAAAGGTGGCCAGCAGCATCCTGAGCTATACAAACCACAGCAGAGCCAGCAGATTGAAGGAAGTGCTTGGCACTTGTCAGACTGCATCTGGATGCTCTGTCCAGTCTTGGGCCCATCAATACAGGAAAGACACTGATAAACCAAAGCAATTCAGCAGAGGGCCACTGAGATGCTTGGGCGCTGGAGCATTTCTTCTGTAAGGTGAGGCTAAGGAAATGAGGCTTGTTGCCTAGTGTTGGGAAGGTTTTGGAGGCACCTAACAGCAGCCCACTGGAACCCAGGAGGAGGTTACAAAGACAACAGAGCCTCTTTCACAGTGGTGCATAGTGGGAGGACAAGAGGCGATGGGCATGAATTGGAAAAAGAGAGGTTCAGCCTGGCTAAAAGGAAAAACAGTCCGGTAGTGAAGCAGGTTGCACAGAGAGATTGTGCAGTCTCCATCCCTGAAACTTTCCGTGATGCAACTAGATAAAGCCCTGAACAACCTGGTCTGACCCCACAGGTGACCTTTCTTTGAGCAAGAGGTCAGACTAGAGCTCTTCTGAGGTCCCTTCGAAACTCAGTTATTTTGTGGTTCTGTGCTTTCATAATTTTTAAAACTAGGTTTTCAGAGTGTTTCTATAGTCCTCACTTTCAGGAATTTATTCAGGGAGTTAATGCAGATTATAACAGTGGAGCAGATCAAGATTTTCAATAAAAATTTGAGAATAACTTTTCTCAGAAGCAGCAAGAATTTCTGGAACTTTTTTTTTTTTTTTAAATCACAGCCAGAGTTTGGAGAGGTGCAAAATGGAGATCATAGAATCATATAATGACATAATCAGATAATGACCCAGGAGAGTCATGCAAAGACGCAGAAGGAAACGGTGCTGCCTCTGAACTGTAAAATCACTCTACTTTCACCTCCTTCTGTTTACATCACTCCTTACAGCCCTGGACATGAACATTCTCCATGGGAAGAGTTATGAGGTAGGATGGATCTGGGGAAAGGAGAGGATTAGGAAGATCCTGATTTACTAAGACAAAGAATACTTTACACATCCAATACTGCTTACTGCTAATTAATGCAGTTAACGGGATATAAGACATAAATTTCACTAGAATTGCTGTTCTCAAGAAGGATGACATCTAATAAAAAAAAAAGGATAAAGAGTTTTTCTGTGCTGAAAGCTGTAAGTGAATCATTTTAGAAGTATTTTTAACTCAAAGTAACCATAAATTTAAGACCTCGGGCCAGCTCCTGTGGTGGTATGAAGTAGCATGGATCCACTGAGTTCTGTGGTGTAAATTTGATTCACACCGATGGAACATGAAGACCTAAACCCCCTTCTAGGTAGAAGGAACAGCCAAATGCTCCTATACATGAAAACAAGCTTAGAAAGATCCTGTCTGAAAGTAGAATATTACCAAAGACCTTTCTCACAAAAAAAAAAAAGCGCAATAGATAAAGAAGTCACTTTCAGGGCTTAGGAAAAGAAAAAGGAAATTTTTTTTCTTGGATGAGAAAGAAACACATCAATGAGATAAAAAGACCATCTGGCTCCTGGAATCCCAAAATGTGAGAGCTCCTGAAGCTGAAATTTCTCCTTTAGGTAAGAGTGTTCAGCCTACCTGTCACTCAGTCATAGAAAAATATGTTAAAAAATAGAATTTATTAAGGAAGAAGAAGAAGCCAGAATTGTGAAGTCCAGAGAGGTGAAATAAACTTACTTTGGCCAAATTGATAAAGCACCTCAAGACAAGGAAGAGTGTATTTCATGGAAAAAACACCTGCCAACAATTGTCGCTACACTGAACTGAAAATTGCTGTTAGAGTAGATACCTGTTCTTATGTAGACAGGGAAAGAAAGGTTCAGAAGCTTTTTTTCCAGTGCATTGCCATAGGAATTCTGACTTACTGGTCTGAAGGGAGCGTGAGTTGGAAGGAAACCATTCTGGGAGAGCAGTAGGAATGTACTGTTGTGTCTAAAAGCTGAGATCGAGCTTTCTTAATCTAGAAAGAATCAGCAAACAGACAAAGAATAAAATAAAGCCCATTGTATTGGACAACCACATTGGAAATGTTTTAAAAGACATTTTAAACCAATGTTCTCCACTGCCTGCTGTAAATCCTCTGTCTGAGTGGACTGGAAAGTCTTCCTGTGATTGCTAGACTGGAAAATAATATGAATAATGCCAAGGCATTCAGTGATGTTAAGTTTTAATCATAAAACAATATCAGCTCTCTAATAAATTTTAGGAGGATAGTGTTAGATTTCTATATCTTACTTCATTGTACTAATATAAGAATTGATGTTATTTAAGTATAGCTTTATGAAGAGCATGAATTCAGCTATGTAAGTCCTGTAGTACTAGTATTGGATTAGTGTACATCACAACATCAGATAGATGTCTTTTCTACAGTCAAGGCCTAGGTTTTGTGGAGGGCTGAGTATAGTGAGAGAGTCCATGCCCCAAAAAACTTTGTGTCGGAGAGTAAAGCTGACAGAGGTAGTGAAGTGTATTGCTAACAAACGATAGTGTCAAATATAATTTCCACATGCATGTACATGTGCAGACTGTGTGCTAATATCCTGGGGTTTCTGACCAGAGAATTTTAAATGCTCCTGATTTTTGGCAGTACTTGTCATGTTCCCAAGGTTGAATGCTTAATTTTTCCGGGTATTTTCAAGGCCTTCCAAGTGTTAATTCATGTCGTTATTCTGCCAGATGAATTTTTGGGAAGTGTACATGGGGCTTGTAGATTTTTTTTACAGTTTTCCAAGGATTATTTCCACCATGAAGTGCAAGTTTTACAGGCTTCTTAATGAGATCTCATACATATGTTCGCAATTTGGCAGGCTGCAAATGGCTAGTGGGAAATCCTAGCAGCTATTTGTTTCTTTCTGGCTAGAGGAACCAAACTTGCTTAGGAATAAGTTCCACGGATTTTAGAAGACTTAGAAAAACAATTACTGTGATCTGGTTTATTTATTATACTTGTCAGGCATTTATGGAATCTGAAAACGGATCAGTGTGGCATACGTCAGATCTGGTTTGCACGCTCTAGTTACGCAATTTATTTGCATGTATAACTAAAGCATACAGAATGCACCGTACTGTAGGTGAAGGCAAAACTAAGTCTTGATTTTATCTGTGGCTTTATAAAAAAGTATTCCTGAGCTGCATCTCTGCAAATAAAGTAATATTTCAAGTTAAGGTGTGCATCCAGCTTTTTATGGTAACTAAATTTTGCACCTCTACTCTGGTCATTGCACTGATCCACAGAGGCTTACCCAGTGGTACTCAGTATATCGGACTCTGCTCACCAGAACCTACTGAAACGGGAAACTTGCTGTCCTACAGGTCTGCTTCAGCCTCAGGAAAGGTTTTGTTTGAAGCACTTGAGCCTTTCCCATTGTTCAGAGTGAAGTAATGTACAGATAGATGGAACAAGGGCAAACTAGGGCTCTTTTTCAATCTTTCTTGATTCTGACCAGGGAAAGTTGTTTTCTGAAATGTTGGAAGTCAAGCTTTTGTATTTTAAAGGGAATAATTTATGTATATGTCTGTGATTGTTTTTCAGAAAGCTTAGATTTATTTCTCCAAATACAGCTTAATAGGAATCCATGAATAGATTGTCATCAGAGTGTTGTGGATACAGACTCAATCCATTTGGCTATAAATCACTCCTCCAAAACTATGTAATTGGTATTTCACACTGAAGATGAAAGGTCTTATTTGCTCACAGTTATACCAAAGATCATCAGAAACTGATGCCATAGAGGTCCAACTAAGATGTAAATGTGAAGTGTCAGTTGTAAACTTCAGAAACTATTTTTTTAATGGGACACATCAACATTTCAAAGTTTTAAAACAATACTTTAGAATAGGGGCCACTGAGCTTATCCTGAAGCCTCGTCCTGCTTCGTAAATGAAGATATTTAAAAACCCAACTGGCCATGGCCCTGAGCAACCTGCTCGGGTTGATCCTGCTTTGAGCCAGGTGGCTGGATTTGCCAATCTCCTGAAGCACCTTCCAACGTCAACTATTATTAGATTCTGCAGATTCTTGAAATTTGCCCTTCTGGTGCTATTCTCTCCTTTTAAGGGAGCTCTTGTGGTAAGTTACTGCATAAATTTCAATTACAGAAAAGCCTCTACTTAACCTGTTTTCAGCAAATGACTTGAACTGAATTTTAAGTTTGTCTTTGAGGAGATGCTATAGCTACCTACGTAGTGTTTTTGTTAAGTAAAGCAAATGATCTTTCACGAAGGTTCTTGAACTGCAGTCATCTTAGAGGGAATATTGTATATGCGCTAGCATCCTGGTGTTCTTGCCAAAGCTAGATAGCAATTTCTCTTGCTGATGGAGCATTCCATCATGAGAACAAGGATACAAATTCTGCACTGTTTTGTACCTGGCAGAACTCCATTGACTTCATTAGCTGGATTTATCCTGAGTGTTGTAGATTTTCAAATGTCATAGGAATATGACATAAAAAGGCATCTAGATTTGAAAATGAAAACTTAAAAAGCTACTAGCTCTGGACTCCTAAAACCAAACTGATAATGCTGGGAATGTATGTTGCAAATGTAGGAGGCTGAATTTACTAAAATAATGCCAAGCTTTGATTAGGATACTAAGAATTTCAGAACTGTTTTGGACTGACAATACTTTTGAAATAACTTGCAAGGAGGAATTTTTTAATGTCATTTTGAGCAAGTATAGTATTCCTCCTATCAAAAATTAAACTAATTTACTGTAGTTTTGTTCGGTTTCCCAATGGGGACCAAAATAAACCTCACAAAAGCCAGGACAGAAAGTCTGAACTACTTTCTTGACCCTTCCAGAATGACACTCTGGACTGGCAAAATCTGTATTCCCTCAGTGCCACATGTACACTAGTGAGCACTCTGCTTGACAGGTTGTCAGCATCTTCAGCAGGACAATGTTCTTTTGAAAATTCCAGCACGGGTCTGCTGGGTGCCAGTGCCTGCAGTCAGTCCTGGGGATTAGCTGAAGTGCTTGGGTTTTTTGTGCTGTCTGTTGCAATGTGATATATGCCTGTAGGTCCACAAACTAGTGATGCTCAAATGTCCTTCCTTCCACTTTGATCCAGAGAAAAAAGACAAAGAGTGGAAATGAAAAGAGGGAAGAACAGACAAGAGAGGAAAAAAATAGCAGATGCAGGAAAGGAAGTAGGGGGGAAAGGTCAAATGGTCATGCAAAGAGTGAGACAGAAAGATCTAAGGACGCTGAGGAAAAGGGACTTGTAAAGAAATTTTTCTTCAGGATATTTTTACAGGTTTGTTGTTAGTCTGTTTTTTCTGTGGAGAAGCAGCGTTATCTTCTCATATGGTGTGTATGCATTCCCTCTNGTGAGACAGAAAGATCTAAGGACCCTGAGGAAAAGGGACTTGTAAAGAAATTTTTCTTCAGGATATTTTTACAGGTTTGTTGTTAGTCTGTTTTTTCTGTGGAGAAGCAGCGTTATCTTCTCATATGGTGTGTATGCATTCCCTCTCCCCATACAAATTTTTGAACTCCTTGACCTGTTTAAATCAAATTGTGCAGAAGCATGATCCCTATAGGTTTCATCAGCATGAATGACAATGCAGGAGAGGAGGAAAATTGCTTCTTCTTTGGGAGTGGAGGGGAAGAAGTGTCACAAACATATAGTATATTACCTGGCGAATCCACACTGGAAAGAAAGGTGATGAGTACTTAAACCTTGGAAAAGCTTCAGGAAGAGCTTATACATGAGCCTATCAACTATGAAACCCAAGTAAGTAGGAAACAAGGTTTTGTTAGTTCTGAAAGTTTTGGATTTCCCTAGGTGTTTCAATTTAGAGAAAAATTTACTAGAGAACGAGAAAGATTGTAAGAGCTAGTTCACTAGCTAAAAGCTATTTTTTGTTAACTTTAGCTTTGTTAAATTTAAAATTGAGCTTCCAAATGGCTCTCTGATGGGGTGAAAAAAAGATCTGTGATAAACAGAAAGCTGGAGAACTGAGCCTTCCCTCTGAGAAAATTGAGCAAGATTTCAGGACTAGTTATGTAAGTAAGCCCTGCCATTCCTCATCAGGAAGTAGGTCTGGTGTAAGATAATAATAAAAAAGAAGTAAGTCAAAGTAGATGCATTAAAGTAGGATGACACCTACAGTAAAAGGGAGCAAGGCCTGTGATCACCTGGCCTGGAACCTGGATATATCTCAGTCACAGTGACAGCTGCCATCTTCAATCATTTAAACCGCGCACGCTTTTCACAAACCACAGCTGATCAGTCAGTTCCAACAGCAGTGCTCATCGATATACAGAACCTACAACACACGTAATCCAACATGTATCAAGGAGAGAGAGCAAATAATAATAGCTTCACGGATACTGGTGCTGTGCTTTGGTTTTTTCTCTGTGTCTCCTACAGGGAGGATTCATGTTGTATGCTTCAGCCAGGTAACTTAGTTGAGACTTACATCTCAGAAAGTGAGAGGTTTTGGCTACGAATATCATCAATAAAAACCTATAGGTGTCTTCCCAGGGTGATTCAAGACTTTAAAGGAAATACCTGTAGCAGAGTTTGTAAATACCCTTCTATGCTGCTCAACTTAAGGATGAAAATACCCCTCTTACTAATAGTTATTGACAAGTTTCATTAGCTCAGTAAGCCATGTCTGAAAGAGGATGCTTCAAGGTGGAAAACGGCGTCAGAAGATGAACTTTTTAAAACAAATACAGAAAGATAAATTTAAGATCATTCTAAGGAAAGAAATAAGAAAGGAAAACTCGAAAATAAGACTCTCTAACTAGCGTGTTCTGTGAAATAAATGTGTACCTTTCAAGGTCTGTGGTGTATGCATGGAAAAAGTGCAACTTTGTTGAACACTGAAGTTTTACTGGCTTATTCACCTTACAGCAAGGAAATTTTCAACTCACAGTTGCATTTGCTGCCAGAAAACCTGACGTTTTGAAGTGAAGCTTTGAACTGTTCCATGTTTTAACACCCAAGACATTTTGTGAATGAAGCCCCTGTTGTCTAGTTTAACGGAACCGCTTTGTGAAAATAGCATGTTCCTTCCCTAGCCGAATAACTGGAAATAATTTTCAACTTTTAAGTCATTTAGACTGTGAGGCTTACAGGAATAATTGATTAACATCAGCTCCCACTATTTTCTATAAAGATTTTTTTTAATTTAACCAAATTTTGATTGCCATATTTCTTCTGATATCAAAGCTCATATAATCACATGTTCCTTATCTTACATTTGACTAAAAGTAGGAGCAGAGAGACAACACCCGGACTAAATACAGTTTCTTATGTATTTTTGTTATAGGGTCCAATTGTCCTCAAGTTGTTTATATCAGCAAAGCCGCATTGACCTCAGTGGAACTGAGCATATCCAGCCAAAGCGAAAATCAGGTCCATGCTGTCTTTCTCTCTCTGTGTGGCTATGCAAACTATTTCTTTTATTACAGCATGCTCATTTTTCTTATGTGGAATTCAAAAGGCTTTATCACTTTGTTCTCAAGCATCCCATTTTAAGATTTTTAATACCAGAGTTTTTAGAATAATACATTCAACAGTAGAACATTCCACCGTAAGAGATAAAGCTGAGAAATAAATATCATTATCCAACAGTCCCCTTTATTCTTGTAACAAACATATTCCACTTTCCTAGGCGATTTGAACCACTTGGCAAAGTGCATATAACCACTGTGGATGGCCATCATAATTTTATAGACTATGTTGTGTGAAAAATACATTCTTGATCACGTGACGGCAAACATGACTGCTGTGCAGTTTACAGTATGTAACACAGCTATTTAAAGAGTAAAACCAGTGAGAAATAATTTATTTCCTGTTATGTGGGTTTTTATGTAGAAAGCCTGACTAAATACAAATAATTTGGAATTCACTCTAAAACCAAAAATAACTTTTCTCAGTAATCAGCATTTCAAAAACAAATATATTGCAGTTATAGAAAATTGCAATATATTTTATTTTGCTTCATGCATCATTAGCAAAATTGCCTGTTCATTTCTTCTACCAGAATCCACGTTGTGGGTGCTAACAGTAGTAATAATAAAAGGAGCACAGAGAGAGTTTTTTTAGCCACTATGTAGTGAGTGCAAGCCCAAAGGTTAGACTAGTATGCTGAGCATTGTTGATATCTACTCCATTAAGACAATAATTGGATCAAATTTTTTTGCTGAGGTATTTTGGCAAGGCAGCAACAACTTAAAATGAGATTAATTTAGATGATCATAGAACTCTGTCCATGTTTCTCCCTCAGCAATCTTAAATTCTGACCCTGTGCATCATTTAAGTCAAATGGTATTGAAGAGGATGATGTAGGGTAGAGACTGTAAACTTTATTTTATAACTATTGCAGCAGAATAAAGTAGATATTATCTCTGTGCACTGCAGAAGATCCTCAGAACATCACAGTACCTTGACTCTATGCTTTAAAATAATGCCTACAAAAGAAGACCAATTACAAAGCAGAACATTTCACAAGACATAAAAAACAGTTGAAAGAATATTTTTTCACTTAATATGAGTATGTCTGGCATTTCAAGTGACTGGAAAAATTCTCTGAATGTAATTTGTTATCTTTACACACTTGCTTTAAACCACAGCTACAGTACTTTATTTTGGAAACGGAGAATAGCACCAACACTGAAGGCATGCACTCGCATTAATTGAACTGTATTTTTATTAATGCAAACTTGAGATATATGATAGTTATGGCTGAACTGGTTTCAATTTACTTTTAGTGTTTACGTGGCTGTTCACTGTTGCATTTTGTTAGTTTTGGACTGGGACTTCCAAATGGACCTAACGTTAAGTGTTAAATGTTAAGTTTTAAATGTTAAGTGTCTAAATATCTGACTGAATTGTAATGGCAAATGGATATTTAATTGTCTTGGGCCACTTAGAAGTTCCTAGCTAGAAGCTTGTCAGCTTCTTCAGTTTTTATAACACATAAATACAGGTGGTATTTGTCAATGTTTAAAGGCAGAAAAAGGATGGTTCCCTGCCCTCCCCCCACGCAGGAGCCAGGTCAAAGCAGGCCTAGAGTGGCTGTAACTTTCAGCTGGGAGCGTGCAGGCAGCGGGCTCTGCCTGTGCTGAGCCCACCCATTTAATTGCCCTCCCTGGTGTAAGGATGATCCGTATGTATTCTGAAATACTCTGATTACTCCCCAACAATTCTTGTGAGCTCATGCAAGCCAGTTTGCTCCTAGGTCCCTCTGGTAAAGTCCTGGGAAAGTAGAGCAGCTGAATCGAAGCATCTGGGAGTTGTCGGATGGTCTGCACCCTTGTGCAGGATAGCTGCAAAGCAGGTGGGCAGCAGCCCCTCCTGCCTCATCCTGACCTGCTGTGGGGAGGGCAAAATGCTGCTGGTGGCTAATGGAGACAGGTAGTGCACCCCACAGAGGGCTGAGCAGATGGTGGGGCATGGGATTAGTGGCTGGAGGGAATGCTGAGGTTGCCACAAGTGTTTGGCGATGCTGCCATTCCCAAAGATGTCACCAGCTGCCTGCAATGTGGGCAGCCGAGGGGGTGCCCTTACTAAAGAATAAAGCTGTGAGTGTGTGTTCCCTGGAGCTAAGGGTGCTAATCCAAGGGAGAAGGCACTTGAGGACCAGGCCTTCGGGAGACTGTGCTGACATCATTATTTATGGGCTTTTGTAGTGGTGCTTCCTTGTGTTTGTGATGTGTTGATACTGTTCTTCTCTCTGAGGGTGCATGTTTGTTAGTTTTCAAATAAGAATCATATAAAAATTACAATCATAAATGTCAGAGGTTGAGCTACCCACTATAGAAACAAAGCCTTGGAAGAGCATTCATCCTAGAAGCCTGAAATAAATTTGAATGTATAAATGATTGATAAAGTCTGTTTCATTTTCAGAGTGTTTTGTAGACTGACGTTGTTAATGTGTTTAAAAATACCTTGTTAATTGGTACAAATCTGTAGTCTCAGGTTGCATGCTGGTAAATTAACTCTCTAGGACACCTGAAGTATTCTAATGGCTTTGAAGTGATAACCTAGATGTTTTCATGTGTTTTTGCTGGTTATGTGAAAGCCTTTTCTTCTCCAGGAATCCCACTGTCCTGGTCCTCAGCACTCCACCAGATTTCTTACTTCGTTTTCATGCTATTTTCTGAGATACAATTCAGGGTGCGGCTTATGTGAGGATTTATTTTCTTATTTTCATAGTTTTTCATGGTCTGGTTGACGTGTGGAGTGATCAGATGAAAAGATGGTGGCTTTCATGCTTTTGCCCAACTTTCAAATTATTGGCTTATAAGTTAAAAAAAAGGTCCTTCTGAATATTACCTTTTTTCCCCCAAAAAAGATCATGACATTTCAAAATAACATGATCTTGTCACACATCTAGTGAGGAAAAAACCCCTGTATTTCAATTTTTCAAGCATTTTGATATGTTGGGTCAGGGTGTATCAGTCACAGCCTGGCCACATGCAGCAGTGATTGACCAGGTTGGCACTGCTCTCTTTCTAAAAGAGATTTAAAGAGATGGAACAGTCCCGCTCCTCATCTTTTTTAATGAGGTTTAACCATTCCATGCATATCCCCACATCTTCACATCTCTCTCAGCTCCTTAGCTGTCACTAAAGCCACTAAGCCACATCCGTTCCTTAGACATAGCATTGGAGGTGGCTGCCTGATGTCTGCGAGCTAACTGCTCTGAATCTCATTGCCCTTGGCGCAGCGCTTTCCCCTCACCAAAGGGCACAGCTCCCTCCTGCTTCAGAAATGATTCCTGCTGCTGGAAACCCTGGCCAGCACATGGGAGTACCAGGTCAAACCAGCTTAGCCCGACCTGGCGATGAAGGCTAGAGTGAAGAAAGAGCCAGCCTACGCTTTTATCTTTGCTTCAGTGTTGCAAAAGAGATGGTTTTGCTTCCCTGTTTCAGTGTCAACGATACTTTCAGAAGCAGTTGTGCTCCTGCTCTGTGTGCTGCTGTGCCTGGAGGAGAGGTGCTCCCCTGACTTCACTTGCTGGCGTCGGCTGCTCCTTACTCTTCTTTGAACTGTGAACTGGAGAAGAGAGGCCCTAAAAAAAATGAAGGAATAGCTTTGTGGGAGTGATGTCTTCAAACTCAAAAGGCATCTGGACTCACCTCCCCGTGCAAGGGGGCCACCCTTTTCCTCTTGCACCCAGGAAAATTAAAAGGAGGCCCTGGCACTCAGGGGTTTAGTTGTTTCTATAGCTGCTCCTTTTGCTTTTAAAAGCTGATCTCACCCCACTTTGCACGTCGCTTAACGAGGCTAAAGCTGCTGGTCTGCATGGGGGCGGCCCTGCCGTCGTCCCGGGTGTGGGTGGGAGGCTGCAGGTGTGCACCCCCGCAGCCGATCCTCCTCCTCCGGGCCAGAGCCCCATTTAACCTCCATCCCTGCACCAGCAGGGCCTTGCCTGAGGTAAAGGACGAAAAAGGTGTTTAGGCTCTCGGTGGTGAGGGGTTGGTTGGCTGGTGTTTACTGTGTGGGAAGATGGTGGCCGCTAGAAGGTAGGGCAGGACGGGGCTGGGCTTTGCCTGTTGGGTCCCTCGGGCGGCTCAGCCTCTGGTAATGCCTCAAAAGCTGCCAGCCTTTTGGCCGAAGGAGCTTCCTGAGGCCTTGCCTTCCGCACCCCGCGCCTCAAGGAGTGAGGCGTCGCTCAAAAATCACGCGTCAGTGGCTGCCCAATGCCAGGGCAACAGTGAGCGATGGAGGGGTGCTGGGGCACCCGGCTGTGGTGCCCGCAAAGCCCACACAGAGCTGGTCTGTGTTCTGGAAAACACCTGGGATTGTACCTCAAGTTTGCATTACAAAAGGGTATTTGGTTAGCTTGAAAGCAGGCTGTCTGAAAACTGTTGTTAGGTGTCAAGGATTTGAGCTTATTCCTTGACTTCTGAGCTTTTATACAAGGAGCTTTTTTTTTGTTTTATTTTTTTAATTCAGACATGCAGCTTTAAAGGTTGGGATTCTGTGAGCAAATGCAAATCCACTAAAATATCCCGAGTTTGAGCTATGTTTAAATGGATTCTCTGAGCTTTCTTAAAGATGAATTTGAGGAAGGGGATCTGGAAAAAACAAACACGTGCATCCGGGCTATTGGTAGTATTCGGAGAGAGAGAAAAAGGCCGATTTCTGAACTGGCTCCTGTGATTTGTAACCTCTGAGGACTTGGCCTGATACCGTGAAAAGTAAATCACAGGCTTAACCTCTTGAAATCCTTCAGAAATATTTCCCCTTCCCTATTCAGTTTGCTTGCAACCAGCTTTTTTCCATGAAAAAAGCTCTCTTTTGTGTGAAGCTCTCTTTTATCTAACACGTATGGCGTAAGCGTTGAGTAATATCCTGACAATTTTATATTGTATAGTGTATTGAAGACCAATGACACAGCACCCAAGAAGAAAAAATGTGAATGAATATATTACTTGAAACTAATGAAACTTTTTTGAAGCATCTGATCAATGGTGTATTAGCAGAAGTCGTTGAGACAGCAGAAGTGGGATTCAGATTTTGTGCTTCACTGGAATGGGAAGGGAAAACACTGTTTAAATTCCATTTTGCTTTACTATCTTGTCATTTGCTTAACAGTGTGGAAGATATTTGGTTGGGATGAATAGCACTTGTCAGTTGAATTTTTCATCTAGACACTTTAAATTAAGTTGGTGTTCAGGATTTTGATTCATAATTTGCACATTTTATGAAATACTGTCACTCATACTACCTATAATGAAAAAAATCTCAGATACAGTGATATAATTGTTCTCTGCTTAATCTGACCATTAACCTTTCACGCTCTTCACAAAATGATGATGAAATTCTAGTGTTTCTTTGCGATTATAGGTGAGAATAAATGAGTGAGTGCTGCGCAGCAGTCATTTTAGGTACTGAGATTTGGATTATGTTGGTATCCCCACAATGGTAGCTCTCCAGATCCTGTTGTAGATTCTTCAACTAAAACCGTGGGATGCATGTAAAATACAAGTCCAGGGCTGGTCTGGAGAGCTGGCAACTAAATGTGCAGTTTTAGGCACTCTGTAAGGCACAATTAGAGTCATATGGCACACTTCATCAAATTGCTTTGGCATTTGGTTAAATTGAGCTCTATCTGGAATGGTTCAAAACTCGGTTAAAGCCAGTAGTGCTTTTCAGTGCAAATTTGATGGAACTTCACAATGTCCTGAATCTTGTGTAGATGTCATTGTGAACAGAGCAGCTTTTCTAAATTCTAAGTGAAGTAAGATTCAACAGATAAAAACCACAAGACTTTTGCTGATAATTAGCTTAATCTTTACAGGATCGACTGGTGAATGTGAAAGCTGTACTTCTGAGGCTAGATTTTTGTCCATGCCTTGTGGGGGTGTGTTTGCTTGTACAGAGGCAGCTCAGGGAGAACTAACAGAAACCTAGTCTAGAAGCAGTACAGCTTCCACATTCAGAATCCATATCCACATTGCTATCAACTCCATTGTGTTTTGGGTGCTCTCCAAGTTGTCATTACCTGCTTAAAACTCCTACTGCATCATAAGGGTAGAATGCGTTATGAGCAGGGATGTTGGATTTCTGTCATCAAATCAAAAATGAAATGAGGTCACATAGGTGGAGGTTGTAATGATTTATTACTTTTATGTGATGCAAAAACATCAACATGCTTGAAAAAACACCAAATGAAGTAATTTCTTTTTCTTACATCTTACAATTTCTAAAGGATGCTTTGTACTATTTACTTTTTTTAGTTCACGGCTTGACCCTGGAAATATTTCTGCTTGTTGAATAACTGCTTATGTAGGTAATTTCAGTGGAAAAATTCCCATATGATGCCTGAGTATTCTTTTAGAAAGCAATCTCTTGTGTACTTTGCAGTTTAAGAGTAAGGCTTTGTGATGCAAAAAAGACCACTTAGTATTGTAATCATTTATCTCAGAAACTATTAACTATAGATGTATTTACCCCTAAAGTAAATGATCATTTTCAGTATGAAAGAAAAAAAACCCCAACTTCAAACCTAACTTTTACCTCAGGAAATGGAGAGCTTTTGGAATAATAGTTTGAATTTTCTATTTCCCCCCTCCTTGCTTCTTCCATGCTTTTAGGTAAACCCTAATTTTTACTGGCCTTGAAACTATTTTTCTTACTGCTTTGTTTTAAAAAAAAAATCTTTATCTAAGAAGAACAAGATGATGTTATTTGGGAGGCAGAAAGCAATTAGATAGGAATGTGAATTATTTTGATTTTCTCTACTTGAGAGATTTAAGGTAAAAGAAAACCAGCTGAAGAGAATTCATGGTTGGATATTTAAGACCAGAAATTATCAAACAGAAATGAAGTAGGGTGAGATGATGGCTTAGCTGGCAAGAGGTGCCTTAGCTTTTGTTACTTGTAGGCTTTGAAAGTAGGGGACTAAGAGAAGTGCGTAAGGGAGTAAGTTTTGTTAGTTTGGGTTTTTTGGTTGTGTTTTTTTTTTTTCTGGACTGTAATTTCAAATCTAATCTCTTGCTAGTTTTGAAACACTTTTTGTTGCTTATGTTTTGAAAATTTTGAAGGCCAGAGCCTTCACTGGACAATCCAGTATTTTCTAGATGTGCCTGTAGAATAGTCTGGTCAAAGCGCTAGTGGTGTATGAAAAATTCTTTACTGCTTGCGCTCTTCCTTTCACAGCTGGACTAATTATAGATGAGGGCAAGAAAAAACTTACCAAGTTACCAAGGTGTTTCACAGTCTGTCCTCAGCCACTGCTGCTTAAGTTGTGGACAAACTGTATTTTCTCTTTCACCTGGCTGGCATTGCCTGGGTCTCCGCAAGCAGCTTAATCCACACTTGGCTGTCAAAATGCAGTTTCGTTTGTCCCGTGCCTGCTTGCACTGTTATGTAAGTCACTTAGAAACCGAATGATTGAGGTTGAACTCTTCTTCCAAGAGCTTGGAGGCAATACCCGAGACCACAATCCTGGTGCTCCTTTTTACATCCACGTAGCACAGAATATACCATGACTGAACAGAAATGTCTGTCATTTCACATTCATGTGAAAGCTAGTCACAGAAGCCAAACTCATGATGAACAGCAACTTGTTGTTTGTTTTTAATAGAAGCAGCATATAAATCTACTTGGAGTCACCAGGGAAATGTGCAGCTCACTGCCCTTATAAACCTCCCAGACAGTCTGCTGAAGTAAGGTCTCAGCTGTCAGCAATGTACCAGTCATCTGTAAGAATGCAGTAGAAAACTGTCCCACATAACAAGGCATGGGAAAGCAACATACTTGATGTGGATTTAGTAAATGTAAATCCTTAAAATCAGTTTCTTAAAGAGGCTGGGGAAGCTGATAGTGCAGAGTAGTTGTGAGAACCTTTTCATGCTGCTGATTGCAGACAACACTGATTTAAGCTGGGCTCAGGCCAGCAATGGCCTAGTAAGGTTTAAATGTTGTTGCTATTAGAAAATCACCTCCTATGGCAGTAGGCTTTGTACCTGGCAAATTGTATGCAAAGCTGCCATGCTTAGGAAACAAAAGCAAGCTCATCAGCTGCAGGTGATGGGAGGCTGAGGGTGAGGATTGTCAGGCTGTGTGGCAACAGATTGTCTCAACAAAAGGATACTATCACATACTGCTCTCACCTGTTTGAATAGGGAGAGGAAACGGCATACCGGCTAATCCCTATATTGACTATTCTGACATTACTTGATGATCAGAAAGAGAGACGTGTTTCATTTGCAACTTAATTCCTATAATGCTAATATTTATCCAGTATTAGAAGACTTATCTACTCTATTTTGTTCAGTAAAACCCCACCTCAGTCAGGTTTTACATGTCTAAGGAATGGTTTATATCATCTTCATACTACTTAGTAACTTAATTGCAGGGATCTAGCTGCCAAAGAGCTGCTTGAGCTGGCAAACGGAAGGGACGTTGGTTTATGCCAGGGGGCTGACCGGCTGCTTTCAGCTGAGGAGGCTGCTCATGCCTCCTGCCCAGCCAGCGCTCTTGGGAGGGCAGTCAGGAGACCCGTGTGTCTGTGGGTTTTTCTGTGCATGTGCATCATCTGCAGCTATCCCTGCACTAGCTTTGCAGGCGCAATCTGCTTGAATTGTGTGTTCCCTCTCTTGCTAGAGGGAAGGTAAAAGGGAAGATCCCAGCCTGCCCCAAGAGACACAGCGACATGAGTAGGGGCTGTTGCTCAGTGGTAGGAACAGGTGGCTGCCTGGAGGAAAGGGAGTTGTAGTCCAGGAGAACCTCTGCATCTGGTCATAAAGGTAGAAATCCAATGCCTAGAGGGGAAGGAACCACGGAAGAGATGGAAGGAGGCATTGTTGCTGCCTTCATCGATATCACCATTGGTCTTTTGTAGAGTCCATTTCCCATCAAATTTATGGGTTTGCTCTCTTGCAAAACATGACGTGGTTCAGGTTTCATCTTTTCTTCCTTTCAGCCATCTCCTTCTTCCTCACTCCCAGAAGTTGCTCTCTGGCCACCTTTGCAAATCTGTATATTTCTTACATTTCTGAAAGGTGTTGCTCGGGCTCTATCACCTCTTTTCCAAACAGTCCAGGAGTATGAAGACAACAGCAAGAATTCCCAATGAATAAAAAATGAATGATTTTTGATTAATACAAATATATTCTCCTATAAAATGGTGCAGATTAAGCCTCTTGATCACGATGTGCATTTGGCAAAAGTATTTGAGACAGTAAACCCAGAAAAGCTATTTAAAAGCTCGCTTTCTCTTCCAATCCCTTTGTATTTAAGAAAACAAAAAGTAGACCAGCACAATCTATCAAAGAATTTGTTTTTAATGGGTCTACAAAAAGTTAGCTAGCTATTTTTTTAACCTCACAAATTCTAACTGGAGTATATGTTCTAAGACATAAAAATTTCACAAAATCTGCAAAACGAGTTTGTTTTCTAATTTCAGAACTGATTTATGTCTTACTGACTAGAGAGAGGGCCATGATGTGGAGTGGCAAATAGTTCTCAAAGGACTTCCCAGAGACAGCAGCTGTGCTGCTCCTCAGTCGACTGTGCTCAGGGTAGAGTCCTGGTCATTGAACTCTACAGACAGTCGTTCTGTAACTGTGACAAGAAAGATCACCTTCACATGCCCTGTCCTAATGAGAGCTTAGCTGTCAGTGGTATGCTTCTGTAAAGCATTTCTGACTAGCCAAACTAGCACTTTCCAATGGAAACGCAGTTTATTCCAAAGACGATGTCTGCCCCTAAGTATCTTGGAATATCACCCAGAATCTCAGAAGACACCTACAGTCATCCTAGGTCTGCTAACCTGTAGGAGGTCAGGAGATGCTTTTTAAACAGTACCTACAGATCTGATGGGGGAGAATGTAGTCGATGAAGCACAGAAAGAGCTGCTGTGGGATTCCATCTTGAGTGCAACCAGACCCTGCGAAGAGATACTCTGTGTTCAGTATGTTCTTAAATGACAGACCTGAGTTAATTAGAGGGGTTGGTAAATGTCTGCTTATTATTGCTGCAGTTGCTACTAAACGGAACCATTACAGCTAATACAGTCATTGGCCTTGCTGGTGCTCAGGGAAGAAGCAGCAACATTAGGAAGACTGGGGGGATTTAATATTTCTAGAATGTGATATTTGCTCAAGGTCTTACAAATGTTTCTTCAGAAGGCTGTAACAGAAGGAAGTGGCCTGAGGCCAGGGATGTGTTAAGTAAGGTATACAACAGCAACGTTGTTAGTCAAGGACCTTGTAGGAGGAAAACGGAAAGCTTCAGTGCCTGCAATCACTAGAGAGTGAAGCCTTCATCTTATACAATAGAAGCACAGGAGTACAGCAACTGGAAGACCTTAGCAAGTGTCCAGTTCTCTAACCAGTCAGTCTCACAATGCCAAGAAGTAAGAGGGTTTCACTGCACTGTTTGCATGTGCTGTTTTCAAAGCCAGTATCGTAGAGGTCAGCAGAGAGAAAAGATTATTGCAGTGGTGTCCAATAATCCAAGAATTTAATTGGCACATATCAAGGAATGGGAGGGTCAGTGGAAATCCAAAATACTTTGTGTCATTGTTTAACCCCCAGTTCCACCTGCTTACCAGTACTTGAGGCAGTCAGCAAAGCTGTTCTGCTTGTAGAACTCCTTTTGTCAGAGCCAAAATGATTTGTCATTTAGATTTGACTCTTCTTTCCCCCTCAGTTGAAATTATTTGGCCTTAAACATTCTTGGGTGAAACATTTAAGTAATGTTTAGAACACTTTTATTCAATACGTCTTCATTGAGAAGCCATTTAAAATAATGTGATTAAACATAATTGTCCAATATTCACTTTTTTTTCTAGGAAGAGTTGATACAGGATTTTTATTTTGAGTTTTGAAAAAACAAGTTGTTTCACTTAAAAACTCAATTTGTCCTGCCCCTCCTCATCCCCACCTGCAATTTCCCTAGACGTATCTGCTAAAGCTAAGTGAATCTCATTACTTCTGAATTTAAATAAGATTTTTCTTCTTCAGGTATCACTAGACTTCATGGGTAAGCTCTGCTCATGTAGAGGAAAAAATGGAACATAACAATGGAGAAGCTGTTAACTGCTTTGCCCCAAACAGAGATTCCCCGCTCCAAATAGTATTATACAACTTGCAAGCAGATTTTAAACAAGCTTCTGTATAAATTAGACCTCGTAGAGCTGGGACCAATTTGTTCCACTTAATTTGATTTACTCTTTAAATTAGAGTTAGGTTGAAGCAGTGACCACATACTGGTTAAGTAACATGGAAAAGACCATTCCTGAAATGGAGAACTGCTGTTTTAGTCGAGTTGCTGTTCTTTGAACTATAACCTGCCCTCTAAAATATGCTAGTTTAGTTAGACAAACTATTATTAACACTGCTGATAAGCACAGTCATGAAGATACAAGAAAATATCTCTGTACTCAATTTAATTTTAGTGAAATTGGTTGTATTTGAAGGCTTTTTAATGTTAGAAACCATATTCCTGTGCTATATTCTCTGAAATGGTAAACACCACCCTTTTGGGCTGTTGTTGGTTTATGAAGTTTAATATAATAATTTCATTGACACTGAAATTGGCATGCTCTGTCAATTTTGACAGGATCTGAGCTGATGAATACGCTGTAGCTCACTGTGTAGGCTATGGCAGCACTGTTCAGTATAGCTGAGAACCTACAGTGGTGATGCTTCAGAAAAAGGACATATAAATGCTCAGGAAGCAGTTTCATTTTTTACCTGAAAGAATTTTCTTTGGAAGCAAAAGCTGCCTGAATGTATTTATATGTGCATGTATCTGTTTTCAGGTGGTGGAGTGCCTTGCCTCCCACATACTGGTTACTAGAAAAATTTTTTTTTTTCTTTGATACCAAGCTTAAGTGCTTAAAAAAACAGGGGAGTGGGACAAGAGGTCTGACAGACTGTAACTAAAATCCAGAAAGATCCTACATTGTAAGATCCTTTGAAAAGCATTGATGGTAACCAGTAGCAAAATATTTATTGTTTTCTTTAAAAAATTTTTGACGGGCTTATGCTCATACCTTTCTGCTACTCTGCATTTGTTTAGATTAAAATTAGAATTGCTAGGATACCATGAAGAATTGTATTCTAGCAAAAATATCTTTAACTAGGCAAGTGTATTCCAGTCACAGTTGCAGCAATATTTTTCAGACTCGGCTGATAAAATCCTGGCCTTGCTCTGAGTGTTCAGAGAGTTCAGCCATGCTTCAAATCTTTTGTTCCATGGAATCATCCCCTGCTGTATTTCTGATTTTAGTAAATTCTGTTATTGTGCCGAGTCTATACATTGCATTGTCTTCTACACAGAAGACACATAAAAAGTACGCTTAGTTTTTTGTACACACAATAATCACCAAAGTATTCATTCTGCTCATGATAAAATAATGCCAAGCTCTGAAAACAGGCTTTTCGTTCACTCAGACAGAACTTAAACGTTCTCTGTCTTGGTGTTTTGTTAACCTTGTTTCGATAGTTCTAAGTGGGTCACAGTAGACAATTGGTGATGGTGTTATTAAATAAACTTTCAAAGTTGCTGGCTAGTGTTTTGGCTGATTAAATATGGATTAGATTCAGAATAAGCTGATAGAAAGATAGCTTATTTTCTGACATGCTTAAGTTTATGAAGATGTTATGTCACATTGTATCTTATCACATTATGTTAATTTAGCACTGTGTAGGCTTTTGATGTCATGTGCTTTAGCTCATTATAATGTTTTCCAACTTATAGAAAAGATTGTTACCAAGAGGCGCAAGACTTGGCTCATTTGACAAAGCTATTGTAGCCTAATGGAGTGGCAAAGTTTAAAGGCTACTCAGATAAAATGCGTTGTGTGTATATACGCATATAGGTGTGCCTTAGTTTTAGAACTAGTTGCAGGAATGGACTTTACACTTCCCAGTAAGAAAAGTAAAGGACTATTCTGCTTTCCAGACTGGACCTTAGAAAGACAGGTCAAACCTGTCACACTTCCGCAGAGGTCAGGTAAAGTGTCTGAAGTGGAAAAGTCAGCTGTTTCTTTTTTCAAGTCTAAGGTAATGTATTCTTTTCTCAAGTCCTCAGGGTGCACATCTTTTGTTTGACTCATTGGCAACCAGAATTATTTTATATGAAACTGACAGACATCTTGAAGGAATGGCCTTTAGAGCCAATCCTTATTTGTTTAGTTTTAAATTATATCCATGTGTATGCACAATTTAAAAAAAACCCGATAATTTAAGTGACAGAAAAGAGGAATTAATTCACAGCCTGAAGCAAGAACAATCCTTTCTTTTGATTCCAGTTTTAGTGTCAGAATCTGAATCCAGCATGCCCTGAATCTTTCTCATCCAGCGTGCTGTCAGATATGTCAAGGTGAAATTCATCTTCCTTCTTGTTACAGTACCAGTAAAAAGCAGAGATAGGAGAAAGATATTGTATAAAAAAGGAATTGTTCTATCATGAGTCTGCCTTAGTAAACCCTCTCCACCCCTTCTTACTCCAAAAAAACCCCATATCCTCCTGTCTTTTCTGTTGTCACATTTTTCCTGTGTGTGATCCCTGTTGAGGCACGACCAGGGCCTTGCAGTTGTGTTCCCCCACACAGCAGTGTGTTTGGAGGTGCATGGATTCGATACATACCGCAAAAAGAAGAGAATCTTGCAATAAAAGAGCAGATTTTGGGAGGTAGTACCTGGAAGTAAGTTTATTTTGTCGTGTGCTGGTGGGACGGGCAACACCACTGTATGAATAAAAGTAAGAGTAGATGCTGCCCTGAGGGGCAGATGCTCTGAAGCTGCAGTGCTGTGCAGGAATCACCTGCTTGATGCTTCTCTTCAGGACCCTGAAAAGGCATTTCATAGCACTTAACTAAAAAGTAGCAAGGTGAATAAGTGCAAGAGGCTTGATTGTTAAGCAGTGTCAGTGGAGCTTGGTTTGGGCTTACATTCTGAAAGACTTTTGCAGAGCAAAGTCTCTTAATGGGTTTTGCTTGGTTTTGATGTTCGTAATCAGATAATATGAAGTAAAAAAACTTCTTCGTCATCTTGCCTGCAGACCACAGAATTATTGGGAGGGAAAAGTTACACAAACTGCAAAGAACATTTGAAAGTTTACAGGTGAACAGGACTGTAGTTAAATGATGAAATGTTTTGCCCAGAAAAGTGACCTGGATGTGCAAGCAACAGAGGTTCCCTTTTTGGCACTTCGGCCAACTGAAAGGAGCGTGTATCTTCTGTGCCAACAGCAGAACTCTTTACCCAGTGATCAGTGTGTCCCTGTGCGTGAAAATTGGGGTTGTGTGGAATGCACAACTGAGCTGGGGACCATTAATGCTGAGCTGCGGGAAACGACTGAACTGAATTCATCCATCCAGTAAGGAAAGACTGGAGGATGTGCAAGTGTGTGTTTTTTGAGATCTATATGCTTTCTGAAAGTAATGTCTGATACGTTCATGGGTTTATTGAGATGCTTCCCAAAAAGGTTGTAATGTTATCATGAGAAAATATAAGCCATTTACTAAAAAATATTAGAATTGTTTTTAAATCAATGTTTTCCACTATTACCATAGACATAGATCACTTGAACACTGAGAATAGAACCAGTTCTCGACATCTTCCATCCCTCTCCCCATCTGTTTGCTTCATGTCCATCCTTTTGCTAATCCCAGGTATTTTCCTTCACCTCTTAGAGAAAATAGCAGTAGAGACTGTTTTGCTGGCTTTTTTGTTCTGTTTTACTGTCCATTTCAGTGTGTTCATATCATTAACTTTTTCTTCAGCTGTCTCACAGAGATCAAGTTAACTCAGAGAATACTCAAAGTGCATGATTAATGGCAAATTATCTGTCAACACAAGTGAGACTGGAGTCAACAGTAACCAGGGAAAACAGAAACTGAAAATCTACAGGTAAACAGAAGTTATTTAGTGCGCAGTTGCTGGTCAATCCCAAGAGCAGCCAATAAAAAGGGACATGAAAATGGCTGATGTAAAAAAGTACTAAAATACAATATCCTACATTAATTACTAGCATTTATAGGGCAAAATAAGGAAGACCTAACAACAGTTTTCAGTGTGAATTAGTAATCATTCTTCTTCCTCTCAGTATATGTAGGTTGAACCTTGGAAACTTTGTGCATGTGTTTTAGAGACAGCAGTAAGTGGTAAAAATAAAATTTGAGGCAAATTTATAGTTTCTCGTGAAACATACCATTTGAAGAACATAACTCTAGTGGTGTAAGTTTGACTTCCTGTTTTATGACCTTGCCTTCTACCGTGATCCTTACAATATCTTATACTTGATGCTTCCAATGTGAGCCAGAAATCTGTGCTACAAAGAGAGCTATGCTGAGACAGCGAAGGATTTTTTTTTTTTTACAGGATGCTTTATATGTTTTCTTTCCCTGCTTTTGTCACAATACACTTATTCCTGTGAGTTGTGTGCCAAATAGTATGACTAAGTCATTTTACCTTCATTGTAACTAGTTCTGTCTTGTCAGGTTTTGTTTTTTATTGCTTCATATTTTTTGTCTTTTTAAGTAAAGGTATTTTTGAAAAGGGCAGGGCTAGTCTTTTGTTCCAGTTTGGGACTGACCTTTAAGGAAACTGTGCCCTGGATATATGTTCTTTCTCTCTCCATACTTCGAAGTCTTTCATGCTCGAGGAGCTTATTTCTAAGATGTTTTGAAGCCAGAAACCAGGCCCCTGAATGCCTTACAGATAAAAATTAAGCCTACTGTAACGTTCTGTAGGAAGCCAAAGCAGAGAGCAGGAATGTGTTGTTCCTTCTGGAGTTTTCAAAGGGCTGAAGGATGCACGCCAGAAATGTTGGATTCCTGAATAAAGAAGCCAAGAGGTCATAGCTGAGGCCAGATTGTTGTTTGCCAAGAGGATATTTCCAGTTAGTGCAAACAGTGCTGTCAATATTGTTTTAAAGTGTTAGTGTTTTGTGAGAGCTGAATTTGAACCGTAAGTCCAAGAGCTCCTTTCCTCGATGAATTTGTGTCATTGAAACAAAATGCATTATTGATGTGAATTTTTTCTTCTGTTCTCTGATACAGCATTCTTTTTTCACTTTGATTCAGCTTCTGTTAGGTAATGTTGCCCATGCTGTTGAGTGTCTTAATGTATGGTCATATAAGGCATTTCCTAATGATGGACTTACAGCCGTTCTAGCAAATCACCCCTGACTCCCGTGAACCTTTTAGAGTGGGCAACAGTGTTGCTTGATTAACAGTGTCAAAAGGTTTAGAGAGGTCTGGAAGGGTGAGAGCGGTGCTTGCTTGTCGTCTGTTGACATTAGGAGACCATCTGTTAATAAGGTGTCTGCCTGGAGCCTGGCCTGAATCCAGACTACAGTGAGTACAGTGTGCCGAATTCAGCTGCGAGCCCTTCATTAGCTTTTATCTAGTTTTCATGTGACCTTTAATCAAAATAATATTAAGTAATAGCTTGGCTGTGATCCATGTATTCTTGTTGCTTTCTATAAAGGAAAAAACACCCACTTTTTGGAAATGTGTATTTTGAAGGATGAAAGGAGGATTTATTCTCCAAGTCAGACACGGGCAGTTGTAACCAGCTAGAAGTGGAAGGGCAGGTAATATCTCTCTTATGTGCATACCCTGAGCACCCAGGGCTGTGGGCTTTAGGACCTTTCTGAGACTAAGGTGCCATCTTTGAATTTTTCTACTGTGGGTTTTTCTGGTTCCTTTCTGAACCACATCTACAGACACTTCCATGGCAGAACTATGTATTCTGCAAATAACTTTGTTTCTGCTAATTTTCCATGACTCTCTGTTCTTGTTTTGGAACAGAGAGTGAACAACGATTTCCGTTCATGTTCTGCACGATACTCAACGTTTCAGTCTGTGTATTGAAGATTTCTTTACTGTTGTCTCTGAAGTTTTCTATTGATAGAGAAGAATTAATGTCTCGCATAAGGCACCCCATTTGCATTTCGTATTTTAAGAGTAAGGCAATATTGCATCTTATTTTTGGTGTCTGTTTAGGTCCATGATGGGTAAAAACCCTACCAGCAGAATGAAGCAGCTTAGCAGAGATTTTTGATGTCAAATCTTAAAAATGTCTTTGGTTGCTGTTTCTGGCTTTGTTATATTCCATACCTCTTCATAGAAGCTGCTTGGTTTGGGCATGGAAGTTAGTTTTTTCTGAGTTCCAAAGCTCCATAGTCCCACAGAACTGGTCTAGCTTTACCCAGCTGTCCGACAGTGGGAGCAGCTCTAGCAAGGCTTTGATGTAGAATTGGGAAGACATCTGAATTTCTGTGGGTCCAAAATTTCAGAAATGTGGAAGGGATGCATTCTCTCTTTTAGGAATGAGAGGGGAAACACTGGAATTTTCTGAAGAAAGAAAATTTAAAAAAAATGCTGGTATGTAATCTTTGCATCCTTTCACCCAACTTCTTCATAATGTTCCACCTGGTGATGTTTTTTTTCAAGTGTACAAATGTGTAAGCAAGCAGTGAAATTTCCTGAAGATACCACCCCCCCCGCCCCCAAAAGCAAACCCTAAACTCAAAGTCTTCTTTGTTTTTAATACAGATTGGACTGGAGAATTGCTACATTTCTCCCAGTGAACAACAGATTAAACTAATCTCTTTACATATAGGACACAAAAATGTCATGTCCTGATACAAAACACACATCCTTTGCTCAATAGCTATCCTGTGAATTTACATCAAGAGGTTAGCTTTTGCAATTGGAAGTGGACATAAAAGAAAGACCCTGGACAAGAAACCTAGAGCTCCAGAAACTTGCAGTGCCCTTGCTGTTCTTAAACACTATGTGGGGGATAGGTGAGAATTGTAGTGTGAGAGAAAATCATGAAACAGGAGCCTTACCTCTGCTTTGCTTAAGTAGTAAATGCCAGGTACGTGGATGTGAGGGGGTGGAATTAAGGTTGCTGTGAGCAATAGTGGAGTACTTAAAGTCTACTTTTTTAAATTTTTTAAGTGACTCTCCTAATGCCTTTCAAATGCCTTTTATTGTACTGCAAAAATTGTTTCGTGTGCTGTTTTGATATACTGCTGTTAAAGTGGCAGAACTGTACCTCTGAAGCTGTTTTTGGAAAGTGTTGTGGCTTGTGGCATCGTTAAGAGGTTGGAGCTGTCATTATGAACCATGGCAAATGAGATAGATACATACCAACTGGCAACAAAATCAACTTGTATGCAAATGCAAAGTGATAGCAGGGTGAAGTTTGGTAAACAATGAAACTTAATCATGACAAGTAATTTATAATTTATAGATAAGTGAAATGCCACCACAGCTGAATTTCTTACCATGATTTCAGGTGAGAGATATGTTCCTTTATAATATTGAAATCTATTCATAAAGAGTGGGTGGGTGAAATTAGTGAGAGGCTGTAGATTTTTGTTATGTCAGCATCCCTTTAATATAATTTAAAAAAAAATACGTAAAAATTGAAACAGAGCACTTAGAACTTAATTAGTTTCTTGACTAAGTTTTTTTATTGTGCTAATACAGAGCAGCTGTTTATGTAGCTCAAGATATTGAGAACTTCCTCTATAACAGGACAATTGTTTTACACGCTATGATAGAGCCCTGTATTGTTTGATATCAAGGATCTTGTAGTGCAAGATGAATTTCCAGAAATTTGAAAAGGAACAATGTATTTCGCTTATTCACTTCTGAGCTGTAGTTACCAAACACCTTTGCAGTTTAAACAGCTAAATTTGGCAGGTCCTTGTATTTTGCGTTGTACTTCCTCTGTTTTTTTTTTCCAAGTGCAAACACCAAGGGAAGAATTGAAGTAAAGCAATTGAGGATGACCAATTTTAACTTTATTTTTTCTGTGTGCAAGTTGTAAAAATGTAATTTTGCTTGACATAATATGATTTTTACTTTCCCTTTCTCCACAGACTGGGGAAAAAAAGGAAAGGGAAAATAAAGAGTACTATTAGGGAAAGAATGTTTTCTTTGTTTTCCAAAGCTTCAGAAGAGGGAAGAAAGTAAATACATAGGAAACACTTTGCAGGTTGTATTTTCACTTCAAACTTCCCTTTGCAAATACAGTTGGTAATGGAAATGTTATTGTTGTTGGGTTGTTTTTTTTTTGCCTGGTATTTGTGTTAGAGTTGAAAATCTTAGATGAATATACTGTGATGAAAACCCTTATCTAACAGAGTCTGTCAAGCAAGTTTTTATTTCAAATTTAAAACTATGAGTGACTCTCTCTAAATTTGGGATTAACAAAAGCACATCAGATTTCTAAAACCTATTGGAAATCTGAGTGCCCAAGAAATCCTCTGAATTAGTTAGATCACTCAATTAAAAATTTTTAAATTGTATTAGCTATGTTCTGCTTTGTCTTACTAACTCTTTAACACTACCTTTTGAACAATTAATTTTTTTATTAATACATTAAAGAATGATGCAATATGAGATGCTTTATCACCATCTTTGCAAGGAAGAAAACCTGAAGCAACCTGGTTGGTTCATGAGTGCTTTCCTTTGAACTGAAGTCTCCTACAACAAGAAGGTAGTGTTTCACAGCTGGGAATAGACTGTAGCGATCGGATATACTCCAAGTATGCACATTGCTGGTATGGCTTTGTGCCCTCCAACAATATTAGCGTCTGGCTGGGATCTGTCTTGGAGAACCTGCTACAGTCTGGGTATGGTAGGTGTGAGTCCTTCTGCATGCAGCCTCCCAGAGAGGTAAAGAGGAGCTTTGTTTCATCAGGCAGAGAAAAGCGAGGTGGGTGGCTCCTGCATCCATTCTTTCAGGAGGAGTGTTGGGAAGGTGAGAGGTTGGGCTCTTATGGGCTTGCTGGAGGCTGTATGCACCCCGTCCCTGGAGTCCAAAGCACTTCCTCTTGCCCTGAGCATGCTGGGAAGACTTATTTCCTTTGGCACGGGTGTGCGCAAGCAGCCAAGGCCCAGCTCTGCGCCCTTTATGTGCGGCATGCTGGGGATTTGGACGTGGAGATGGGGAATAGCCCTGCAGGAGCCTGCCTGGCTCTGGCAGGTCTGATGAGTTGTGACTCAGGTGCCAAACCCAGGCTGATGATCCATCTGCCCTGCTGATCCTGGGATACATACCATCTGCCTTTTTCTTTATCCAGAGTGTTTCTGTTCCCAGCATGTTGGGTAACAGCTTAATGATTGTACTGGCTATTACAGGTATAAAAATATAGGTTATGTTATTGTAGATCTGTTTATTTTTACTGATAATAGCATGGTTTTGTACAAAGGAGATAAAACACTAGGAAAGTAGATGATGGATTATGTCTTTTTTTGGGGTTTTTTCCTTAACTTTACTAGCTGAGAGGCCAGAAATGCACAGAAATTATGGGCAAACGAGACTATCATCTGCCGTGTTTATTCCAGAATTAAGATTTCAGGTGGAACAAAATTTGATGTGAAAAAGAGAGTTTTTGTTTTGCAATATGAGGTCAAATGATTCCTGTGGTGTCTGGTGTAAGAGTGCAGTAACACTGCACAAAGTGTGGGATACTTGCAGTCTGTGCTTCCTATGCTGCAGACATGACTGTATAGGGATGATGGAAAATCCTGTCTGAAATCATGCTGAATCATCCTCCTTCCACTTCTTACCTTATCTGGCCTGGTTTTTTTCTTTCTCTCTTTTTTTTTTTTCCTGCTGCACTCCTCCTGCTTTTTTTTTTTGTAACATTTCATACTTTAAAAAATTTAGTTACTCATGCAAAGCCTTGAGTTGGGGGAAAAAAAAAAGGGACAAATACGGTTGGAAAAGCCAGTGAAGGTTAGATCATGTTTAACTCATTTTAAACAATAGACCAAAGGACGAAAAGCCCCATTTTTCTATATCGGTCTTGCTCTGCATCCCTGTGATTTCTACCTCATTACACAAGCTACAATCACTTTTGATTTTTTTTAATGGCAAAAAAAAAAAATCTTTCTGTATGATAGTGGTGTACTAGACATATTAAAAATCAACTATAAAAATTTTTGTCAGGTTGCTTTTCATACTAACTGAGGTTTTCTTTGTTGCGCTACAGAGAGATGTATAAATTACTACCTTTTTATATGGACAGATGTTCATAGGAAGACCAACATTATATTTCAGGCAAAGAAAACGGGTATTGACATGGTGTGTGCAATGTTAACAGTGATTGTGTTGTGTTTTGCCAGAGCTCCAGTGTGCCCAGCCTTACAACTCTCCCTATTAATGTTTAATAGGAAAAGCAGCAGGACCCAGTACGTTAGTGCTCCAGCATTGTAAAATGAGTTTGGAAACTGCACTATGGTTGCTAGCAAAATTTTTTCCAAATACCTGACTAATTACTGTTAATAAATCAGTACGGAGAAGGCACCTGACAGTTGAATCAAACAAGCACTTGACAGTTGTAGGATTACAAAGTATTATTTGACTAATATGTTCATGTAAGGAGCAGTTGCACAGTCCTCGTCAAACTCTTCTTTTGCAAAACAAAAGAAGATGGAATCCTGTTTCTGCAGAAATGGCTGCTTTATATAGTTGTGATCTGTCCTTGGGGGGATGTGTGGGTGTGTGTGTCTGTTAAAAGTTGTGTGCTAGAGTGCTGCGAATTTAGCTCAAGTTTTTGTCACCCCTAGAGATTTCCTTTTGTTTTACGGTATCAGTATTGTTCCCCAACTGAATGCTGTAACTTTGAATGCTGCCCCCTGTACCTTATCACCCAAATCTGAGAGTGACGATGAGAAGTGGTAGTATGGGCAAAGCCACTTAAGTGGGGAGAGCTGCTTTTCCAAGGTTTGTCTCCAGCAACTGCAGACTTTTGCTGTTTAGAGTAGTCCACGAGCTGGTAAATTAGCTGCTGTCATTCAAGGCAGCAAAACTTGAGCCAGGCTGTTTTATCAGTATAGTGTAGTAAAGTCTTTTCATATATAACAGCTTTTCCACGGGGATGGATTTTTCCAAAGATGGTCACTGAAATATTCATCCAATGCAGTAATGTCAGTTTGCTGTTTTTCTGCTATCACTGCTTTTAATGATTTGAGGAGGGGGGGATTGTTACGCAGTACTTGATTTAATTTTTTGATAGGCCCAACCTGTTTCATTGACTTCAATTCTCTCCCTTCTCAGTTACTGCTGCTCTGCCTTTCTGCCTCTTTTGGTATAATACCTTCCAAATGTTTTGGGTTTTCTGTTTGTGGCTGTGGTTTTTGTGGGCGGTTTTTGGTGTGGGTTTTTTTTTTTTGTCCTTGTGTATTTGATGCATCATTTTCAATGAGATTGAATCGGTGGTACTGTATTCACATTCAACTTTTTGGCAGTATGTGAAACTGCAATATGACTGCTGATCTGGGCAACGCTTAGAATTGTAACCCATTGATTTTATGGCCTGAAGCAAGACGAGATTTGTGCCTGAATCTTTTGAAATTTGAATTATTCATGTTCCTATGCTTGTTTAGGTGCTAGCCCGCTGGCTTCATAGGTCACTGGCAATAGTAAAATGTAAACAGGATCTCTCTAGGTAGAGAGAGCATGTACACAGACTCTGCACCACTGAAACCACCCCAAAACCTGTCTGTGTTGTAAATTAAGTTAATCTTGTTTAGAAAGTCATAATGTTAGCCAAACATTTGAAAGGTTCATGAAATGAATGTGGTCTGCATTGCCTCATGAAGATTCAGAAATTTACAGGATTGATGGTGTGATTGAATTTGTCAGATTTCAGTAAAACATGCTGAGATGCAAGGGATATATCCAACAAAAGCCTTCATTTTAAAAATACAGCTGTGACGCATAAGTTCCAACAGTGATAGGGGGTAGTATTTGGCAACAAATCAGGCGTCATCATTTCTTAGCCCAGGAAGGCAGAGAAATATGGAAAGCAAGGTAAATAAGGTGTATGATTAAATTTCTGTACGATTTGTGTTGCATTCCTCTTTGGGACTGCTGTACAATATCTCAAATTATCTTACAAAAAAGCAGATGTGTTGTTCTGAATCTACTGCATGCATCAAACAGTAGTGCAAACTGCTGGCAATTGTTCCTAAAGATATGGGTATTCTTTTCCTTTGACTTGAGCTTAATAATTGTGACTTTTGTCCAGTCTTTCAGCTGGGAGCTGACACCTGTATAAGGAGTATTATCAACAAATTAGAAGTTTCTAGAAGCCTAGGAACTCCATACAGTTTCTAAAATTTGTGGACATTGTAAGATTGTAAGAAAACAAGGGCTTTCTTCATGCCCCTAACTGCACTACAGCTGAAGGCAACAGAAGTCGTCAGCTCCTCTACTAAAGTTGGTGGCATCGACTCGGCGTGCTTCCATCATCCAATGTATATTCAGCGTGTGTCATTTGCAAATGATCAAACACGAGCTGGGAGACTGTCCCCATGAAGTATACCTTGGAGCTTATGAAATGCACAAGTCAGTTCTTGCTAAATCAGTATGCTTTAATAATGGCTGCAAGTGCACAGGTATCTATATGTAAACTGCCATCTTGTATGGATCAAAAGATTCCCCACAAAAAGGAGGCTGGTGTGCAAGATCATTCAAGGAAATCCTAAAGGAGAGGAACTGTACATCTTAAATGTCATTACTTTTTAGTGCTTTACCATTCTCCTATGACACAACTAATTATTTGTGGAAAACGTTGTTTATTTAAACAGTTATTCTTTAGTTCCCTATGTTCAGAGTATTCTCCATGGAACCAAACAATTCCTTATAAGTAGAAAGAAGTCATCCTCAAGTGCATAATTATTGGCACTGCAACTAGCATGCAGCAGAAGTTATTGTAAAGTGTGTGGATACAGACAGATATGGATGTCTTCAAAAGGCATCATTAAAATCAACCGTTTCAGCATATGAAGCTGAAATGTATGATCTTGGTGTAGTGACTTTGAACTGAAAGCAGTGAAGTCACTGAGCAACTTGCATATCGTCCATGGATTTATGAATCGCAGCTCCATAGCTCACCAAAGTCTAATTGCATGGAAAAGCCCCAAATGTTGTCTGTTTTCCTGTTCAGCTGAAAAAGCAGCTCATTAATCAAGAGTTGCAGTACTCCTCACCATTCAGAGGTCTTGGCATACTCAGTGAAAGGGAAGGGACAAAGAACAGAGAGAAGGTGTGTTGGATTCAGTCAGTTCTGCTGCATACACGAGAGATGTCAGATTCGGAGGGAAGACTCCTGCTCAGGCCCTCTGCATGAGCAGGAAAGGCAGATGTTTCCTGCTTTCTCACTCCCATCGTCACCTTAAGCGGTAATAATTCTGCTTTTCAGAGTGCTAGCTAAAGCAGTTTCTTCCCACCCTATTTTAATAAATTTAGTAAATCGTATTTTTAGCATGATCTTTAGTAGAAAGTTTCATGGTTTATACTGGTACTTACAAGCCCAATGAGCTCTCGTATGTGTGCTCTTTAATTATAGCACAGTAGAGCTTTCCTTGGCAGTATAAAAAGCGGTCCAGACAACTAACAGCTGTGTTTTGGTTTTATAACACCTCGGCATGTATCACTTCACACTGACAAATATAAATCCCAGTTCTGATTTTGCATTCCTAGCCAAAAGCTGTAGTAAGTTTTGTTCTCTCATACAATTTGGTATGGCTCTTTTGAGATGCATTTTGCAATAAGATGGCAGGCGCCTTGTGTGTGAGGCAAGTTCTAGAGGCACTTCAGCTGTATGGGCACTTCAGCACAGCACTAAAAGCCATAACAGCTGATGGGTCCTTATTTGCATGCTGTTCATCTTCCATTTTCACCGTGGCATTGTGCTCTCAAGTGCTTTAGTTGTTGCTTTATCCTTCTCAGCTGCCATGGAAAGGGCAACTTTTTATTGTTTGCCTTTGAAGCTAAAACTTGGGAAAGGACCTGGTTTCTTCTAAGGAAAAGAATCTGTGTGGAGCTTCTTAAGTTGTTCGCTATGCAGTACGGTTATTTTATCCAGTTTGCTCATCAATCTTCAGGAGTGTATATAAATACAGTACTTATTGAAGTTTTTGAACTGTGTCGATAATGATAATCCATTGTTTGGGTGCTGAAACTGCTGAAATCTGCATGTAGGAGGGTATGCGTTTTTCCAGTTACGGCAAAAAGCAGTTTTTAAGGATGTGTTGAATTGTTCTTTGCTTGATACTAAATTGTTAGCTTTTTTAATAGGGAGACAAGGCTCTAGCTGCACTGAACTTGATGTAGAAATTATTGTATAGTTTTATGGCCTGTATTATTCAGCAAGCTAGACAAGATGATACTAATGCTCTCTTCCGGTCATGAATTCAAGATGCTTAGATACCACATGGTTACAATGTTGGCATAAATTTGCTGATGGATACAGATGTAATTAATTTTTAGATGTTCCTTGTAATTTTTCCAGTGATAGATGTCTGAATTTGTCCATATCATATTAGGGAAAATGTCCTGCTGTATTACTGCTACTTGTAAAATTCAATGGCTGTGGGGCCTGAGGTTGTGATTCTGCTGTTGCCTTTTTGTTCTACAAGTGTACTTGTGGTTCCACTAAAATTATGACCTGAACTGCACACTAAAGCATGAAGTTAGCTCCCGGTAATCATGTGCCTTGAGTGCTTGAGAAGGACTCTGGCTAAGAGGAAGGGCAGACTAGTCGGTCTGACAGAGCCGTGGAGCATGAGTCTGAAGTGCCCCAAGTGGGAACAATGGAAGAGTGAAGATGTTGACACTCAGTTTTGTGGATGAGCAATATTTCCTGAAGGCTTGTTTCTCAATTTTTGGGACTGTACACAACTTCACTTGTGCTTACTGAGAAGTAGTTCGTGCTGCTGTTCTAGAGTAGGTTTTAACTTCCAGTGCATTCCAGTGGTTTTCAAAGGAAGGAATGGTGGGTGACCTCATAACAAGTAAGAGTTAGTCTATTTTTCTTTTTCAGTTGCAAGAAACTGTGACATTTATCTTTTATTAAATTTGTTGTGTTGTCAAAGAAATATCTCTGTAGATGCAAGAAATAAAACTGTATATGGTCGACTTATTTATATATTTTTATTTCGCTGTAGCTCTTGACAGAAGCAGAGATAATCATCAGTGCAACACTACTTTAGTTGATTATCAGTTACTTTGATACACTTCGTTAGCGCCAACAGCTTTTAATAAGTAGTACTGTTTCAGTTAAGGGGTTTGGAGAGAACAGGCCTGTATGCATAACTTGTGGATTCCTACCAAGTACTGCTGTGGTATCTGAGAAAGGAATTAAAGAGATGGTGGTTAACTTTGTCCATGTGTGGATACAACTGAACCTTTGTTCAATTGAACTTGTACAGTTTAACCACTGCTAGACTAAATGGATAAAGTACAGAGAATGAATGCAGACAATTTCCTTTTATGTATTTTCCCTATTAAGAGAATAACAGGAGATACAGCTATGGAAAGGGATCAGCTATCTGCCAGCCTTTGACCCACGGTGGGCTTTTTATCTTGTATATTTTGGCAGTCTGACACTAGTGGCGCAGAGACTAGTTGGAGGCCTGTGACCAGCGGTGTTCCCCAGGGGTCACTGCTGGGTCCAGCCCTGTTCAACATATTCATCAACGACCTGGATGAAGGGTCAGAGTGTACCCTCAGCAAGTTTGCTGATGATACAAAGCTGGAGGCAGTGGCTCGCTTGCCAGAAGGCTGTGCTGCCATTCAGTGTGACCTGGACAGGCTGGAGAGTTGGGCNCAAGAGCAACAAGGAACGACAGGGGAGAGTCCAGCAGAGGGCAATGAAGATGATGAGGGGAGTGGGGCATCTCTCTTATGAGGAAAGGCTGAGAGACCTGGCTCTGTTTAGCCTGGAGAAGAGAAGACTGAGAGGGGACCTCATCAATACTGATCAATATCTAAAGTGTGGGTGTCCAGAGGATGGGGCCAGGCTCTTTTCAGTGGTGCCCAGCGACAGGACAAGGGGCAATGGGCACAAACTAGAACACAGGCAGTTCCACCTGAACATGAGGAAGAACTTCTTTGCTGTGAGGGTGCCTGAGCCCTGGCACAGACTGCCCAGGGAGGCTGTGGAGTCTCCTTCTCTGGAGAGATTCAAACCCCACCTGGACGTGTTCCTGTGCACCCTGCTGTGGGAGCACCTGCTTTAGCAGGGGGTTGGGCTGGGGGATCTCCAGAGGGCCCTTCCAACCCCCACCGTTCTGTGATTCCAGCTATTTGATTGCTGCATGGTAAAGATGAATTGAATATTAAATATTTGCTTCTTTTTAAAGCATAGAAAAGATCTGAATATTCTGTGAAGGAACTTTGCCGTAACTATTACTGTTTCTTTAGCAAAGAATGTATCAGTCACATTTATGGTGACCATAAAAGAATAGATATATTTGAAGTCAAGAATTATTGTTATTTTAAATAATAATTTAATAGTGTAATAATTCAAATTATTAGTCTAGTTACAACATATACTTATAGTCCAAGTTAACATAGGCAAGTTTCAGTAATGATATTTGTATTCTTACAGCTGGTAGAGATCTCTAAACTGAGAGTGATTTGGAGTTTTGAGGCTGAGTGCGAGCACATGCTGAAACTCCTTGGCCTGGATATGTGCAAGTGCTCCTCAGTTATGCTGTTTGTTAGCAGTGCCTTCTGAAATGGTGAGGCCTTACTAGAAGCATAAAGCCTTTTGAGCTTTTTAGGCAGGTGAATATTCACTGCGTGGTACAAATGAGGAAGGGAAAGGGGCTACCTTAGACATGAAAGAAGCTGCACAAGAAAACTGAGCGCGATATAGGCTGATTCACAGTCTTGAGTTTTGCAAAACATAGTATGTGCCTTCAGGAAGGATGCAAGGCTGCTAGGCTCCCCTCCACCTCGGCCGATGAAAAGGTCTTGTCTCATTCCTAAGCCCCATCTCAGCTGAAGCCTGATGCCCTAGGTCCAGGCTGGGGAGGCATTGGCTTCATCATCTCCAGGAGCAGACAGCAATTAGTGGGTGGGCTAAAGCCCCACTTGCCTTCCTCAGAAATGCATGCAGAAATATTTTCTTTCTTTCCTTTTTTTTAATTTAATAGCTGCAAAACCAGGTTCTTCTATTTCTCTCCTCTCCTGTTACTAAGTCCCAAATGCTTCCTTCTCCTGGAGAAAAGACAGGAAAACTTCAAGCCCTCAAGCTTCCCTGTTAAGTTTATTGTGCTAACCTGGTTTTGTGTCGATCGGAACCTCTGACTATGTGCTCTTGTACGTGTTGTTTTAATACATCACCTTCTGTGGAAAGGGACCTGGGGCTCCTGGTGGACAACAAGCTCAATATGAGTGAACAGTGTGCTGCAGAGGCAAAGAAATCCCATGGGATGCTGGGTTGTATAGGCAAGGGCATCCACAGCAGAGGTAAAGAAGTCATTATCCCACTCGGCATGTGTCAGGTCACACCCGGAATACTGTGTTTAGTTTTGCTCCCCACTGTACAAAAAAGATGTGGACAGGCTGGAGAGGATCCAGAGAAGGGTCACAGAGAAGATCAAAGGTCTGGGAAGCCTGCTGTATCAGGAAAGGCTGAGAGAACTGGGTTTGTTCAGCCTTGAGAAGACGTGGCTTAGGAGAGAGCTCATCCCCATGTTCCAGTGCTTAAAAGGTGGCTACAAAGAAGTTGGAGACTCCCTTTTAACAAGGAGTCACATGGAAAAGACAAGGGGTAGTGAGTGCAAGTTGCTGCTGGAGACATTCTGGTTGGACACAAGAGAAAAATTTTTCACAATGAGAACAATCAGCCCTTGAAATGATCTCCCCAAGGAAGTGGTGGATTTGCCAGTGGACAATTTTTCAGGTTCAGCTGGAGAGGCTGCTGGGCCATCTTGTCTAGACCATGCTTTTGCCAGGAAAGGTTGGACCAGATGATCCTTGAGATCCCTTCCAAACTGGTATTCTATGATTCTGTGACTTGAATCACTTCAATATTCTTCCTGTGAGCAGTTTCTCATGTAAAATTGCAAGGAATTTTTCCTTAGAGTGATGATAACCCCTGAGAAAGTCCTTAGTTTGTAAAAGCAGCAAACAGTCTGTGTAAACTCAACTGTCTAAATTGTGGAGGCAAGAGATTTTAATTAAGGTGGCTCTGTGAGGGTGCAGGTGGTGAGCAGCTGTCTGCAATGTGCAGCCTTGCTCTGAGACAGCTTGCTGTGCGTTACTGGGGTTTCATGGCAAGTGCCTTTGGTTTGCTGCTGAAGCAGACACTGATATATATAGTCCATGTTGACTTGGGATCTCTTTGCTCTCTGTTCTTCCCTTCAAACAAAAGGACTCGAAATCTGCTAATTTTATTGGAAACTTGAATACTGAAATATCAAGTAGCCAGAGATTAGCGAAACAGTAAGTGCTAGGAAATGATGTACTCTTCAGTGTGCAGTCTTTTTGTCAAAGCTTTCTCTTTGTCAGTAAAATGCTGTGTCCGAAGATGCACTTGCCTTGGAATTTGAAAAGAAAACACTAATTTGTGCATTTGAACAAGTGGTAAGCCTTAGAGAAAAACACTTGTCCATTTTTCTTGCTGGTACGTACCTTCACAGGATGTATATTTATAGCTTTACTGTTCTAATAATTTTGAACAACTAATGCCCAAGATAACAGAAGTGTGGCTTTTGTTGCAATTTATCCTTCTTGCTGAAAGGGATTAAATAATATAAATCAGGGGTTAGTAGAAGCATTGCTTTGAATTTTGGATGCTTTTCAGTGCATCTTTTAGAAGGTGCTCGCAATTTCTTTGTTCAAAATGCTTCTGTAGGAGGAAAAAACGTCACTTGGGATTTGTATGTTATTCGGTGAATGCTGTGCTGATAGCAATAGAATACAATGGTTGTCAAAAGAACCAGGTGCAAGTATTGCTTTCTAGATGCATAGCAATTCTACATGTGCAAGTGTAGGTCTGTGTGCTATATAGTACAAGAGCGAGGCTGGTGGCAGCCAGAGTTTTATATGACTTGAGGACTGGAGAGAAAGCCTAAACTCATCCACGATCAAAAACTGTCTTTTAACTGCTTTGGACAAGAGAATGTTCAGCAAGTTGTAACATCTTCTCGGAAACACCATCATTTATAGCCTGCTCTATTTCGTTATCTGTTTTACTCTGCTGGGGCTGGCTGTGCTTTCTGCTTAGTGCAGCTGTGCTGAAGGCGACTGAGAGTGTTGGTAGAGGAAGGTACTCCATTGTTTCTTGAAAGTTTTGATGGGCAGCAAACTTTGGTTTGTCTGGATTACCCATGCAACTGGCTCCTGGAACTGCAGCTGGTACTCTTCCCTTTTAGACCATCCCTGAAGTTAATAACAGGACTCCTCTGGTGGGGATCGGGTCAGGAATCTGATTGCTCTATCTCCAGAGCCATGCTTCATTCATAGGTGGAAGCCCTAGCAAACTTAGCAGGGCTCTCTGTCCTTCATTGTGTCAAACAAGTAAATAAAATTTAACCAAAAGATTGTTTTGGTTTTTGGGTTGGTTGTTTTTTTTTTTCTTTTTTTGCTTAGCTGCTGACCTTAAAATAGGTATCTGAATAATAATGGAGACGAGATTGAATGTAAACCATCTTAAAAAGACAGATACCACTGGGAACTTAAAAATCTGTCTTAATCAAATTCTGTTTTCGTTATCTATTTGAAGGCTTTTCTATTACTGCAAAATAATCTGCAAAGGCCATTCATGGATCTGTTGGTATAAATAAATACAGTAGTACTACTGGAGAGCTTAATCCATGCCACAGATTGGTGGTGCACATTCTTTCTGGCTGGGGTGGCCACTTAGTTTCTGCTTGTGCCAGAGGAGCACCATTCCTGCCTCCCGGTTAGGTGGGATGGCAGGGTGATGGCAAAAGTCCCCGCTGCGGATGCGATGCCTCAGAGGAGACTGCTGCTGCCTTCTCCCTCCTTGATCACTGGAAGAAGAGAGACCAGGAGTGGCTGCTGGTGAAGAACCCCGGGCTCTGGGGTGAGGGTCTGACAGCAGCCCACCAGCAACTCCCCATTGCCAGGTTGCAGGACCCTTGTCACAAGTGCTGTTTGCACCAACAGGACAGGTGGGCCTTGCCAGAGCTCAGGATTTACCTGTGCCTTTGCCCTTTTCAGACTTACTCTGCCCCTCTCTATCCCAAAAGGAGAAACATTTACCTATCACGTTTTATCTGCACGAGACATCATGTTTCTCTCAAATCAGATATTGTGGATACAGCTGTCTTGTCACTTGCTATAATTATACTCCAAACGCCTGACTTTAGGCCAGAATCTGGAGTTCTTGTTAGGATCTATGGCAGACCTACGCTGCAACAAGGTCTCTCGCATCACAGTCCTGCTTGTTTTAAAACAGAAGCACAAGAACAGAACAAACATAATAAAACAGTAGTTCTTTACAAGTTTCAAAGCTTAGGGTGTATGGTCAGTTACCTGCTGGAGGCCTTGCCTTTTTTAGTTCTCAAGTTTATCAGGTTTTGGTTTAAGGTAAGCCTCCCTGTGTCACAATATTTTACCAGTTCAAGTAAAAACAACCCAGCTCGTGTACTGTATCGCTTCCTTTATTTCGCTGCTTGTTGTTGGTAACATTCACATTAGGATACAGATTTACTCAAAGCTAGAGGCCTTCTCAAGGCCTGGTTGTTAATTATGTCTCCTCTACAGCACAGCCTTGATTTTTGTTGTATGTATATAGGCTCTATGCAAAGCAGCTGCATGGCTTGGGTACCCATTGCGTTCAGCACATCTCGGTGATTTGAAGCTCCCATGGTTTGCATCTGTCACAATTTCTTTTCAACCTCTCTGGAAGTGAGGGAAGAAGCTTACAAATGTGAAGGCAGTCTGAATTTCACCGAAGTCTCATATGATGACCGTTGTGTTGCAGTCTGCCCAGCTATTGTGGAGGAAGGATATGATTATAATTACTGTTGCTAAAATGTAAAATAAAGGCATTCTGAAGTTTGGCAGCAATGAGCTGACTCATGCTTTTTTGCCGAGTCATTCCATATTTCAGTGACTAAAGTAAAGACTTTTTTTTGGTGAAAAGTACTTTATTAAAAGTAAAGATTGTGTGCATTTTTCATTTGTCATACCTTGAAACATAAATCTGAGCTGGTGGCAGAGAAAATCTTCTTTATATGCATTTTAGAGGACAAAATATTTATCTTTTTCAAGTACTTTTTTTGTGTCAAGTATCTTTTTCTCAGTAAAGGAACGTGTGGGGTTTTTTTGTTTTTAAAAAAATAGTATTAATTGTGCACGCATATAAGAATCTGTCTCACTCCTAGAGGTGGTGAAGAAGCTCCAGAACTCATGCATGAAGTGTTAGGAGTCCATGGGTCTGGGTGAAGGGTATGACCCAAATTTCTTGTGCCAGATTCACCTGTGTACAAAGGCTTATAGCTGTGCAGACTGGGTTGTTTAGGACAGTGATTACCTCACTCCTAGTCCTCCAGCTGTCCCTGAAAACGGCCCTTTTGTATGTACTGAGAATAATTGCTGGAAGCGCATGCAGAGAGTGAGATTCATCCGTGTGATCATTCAGACACGTCAGCTGTCCTCTGCCCTACTGCATTCAGACTTGCCTAAGTTGGTGCGGTTGCTCCAAACCCCAGACAACATGTTATCTCTGAGGAGGCTTGCGAGATACAATCCTCCTTGTTGGTTACGCATGGGTGGCGACTTAAAAATATGCCTGAAATAATTGCTGGTTTCCAAATGGCACTGGAGTGTCATGAGCAACTACAGTTCAAAGGAGTGAGCCGGTGTCTGTTGGAAATGACACTGATTATGAGGGTCTGCAGTGCAGGACTGTCTTACAGAAGAAGGACCTTTCATACTTCAGTAAGAAATGTGAAAAAGGTGACATGAAGCACTGAGAAGCTGAAGCACCTGTGCTCTGCTCCAAATTGTTTTATTTTCTCTTAATGCCAGCAGGATTATTTGTGTGCTAGGGCTATAAACATTACCTGTATGACTGCCCTGAGGAACCCTGCAAAACACCTCCTCTTTAGTTTCTTAGTAATTTTGCATGGGATGGAGCTTGGACTGAAACCTGCGCTAAACTTTCTTATGCAAGTGAGCTGCTTAAATTAAGTTGTACAGGGGTTGTCTCTAACTGTGTAGAACAGCACTGAAGAACAGTTTGTTTAGAGTTTTGTGTATTGTGTTGTGGTCCAGAGACTTTCTGTATGAATTCACTCTGTTTGTATTACCTAGTTTTTAGATTTACTGGGGAACCTGGCTGAGGCCTGACAGGGAGTAAAATGTACCCCATGAAATGTTGGTCAGTGCAAACCACATAGCTGTATTTCCTATGCAATTTATATTCTCTAATTATTAAAAATTCAGACATGCAACATGAGCTTTGCAATTATCTCGTAACGTAGAAGAAAATAAGTTTAATTAAGCAAGTATATCTTGGACACATAAAGTAACCATTCCAGGTTGTTACTGATTTCAGAGTGCGTTTGAAGTACAATGCAACAGAAATACAATTTAACATCCTACCATAACCCTTAACAGATGTGCAACAAACCCCAGACCATTTCTTGCATGCTGCTCTGATCAGCAAGCTGAGCCTGTTTTTCCCAAGCTGAAGATGTCTCTAACATATGTCCAAGCAAAGAAGCATGTTCAAAAGTTGCTTGATCTGTGGAGTGTGCGCTTGAACTGCTGTGCTGTAGTGGAAGTAGTAGGAAAGTGCCTTAATTATAATAGTGTGACTAGAAGCAGCTGGTTTGTTTCGGCATGTGCAGAGCTGATCACGGGAGGCTGGGCAATGCACTCGCTGTGTGCTCCCCTGGTCCTTGCGGCATCTCTGAGTGCTTGTTTGTGGTGAAGCCTGGATATTCTCTGCGGAGGTGGAAGGAAAGTGGCCTGAGCTTCTGCCCTTTAAGCTGCGTTCTTGTGTTTCATGGTGATATTTATCTAAGGGAAGGAGTAGTGTAAAGGAAGGGGGATTGCCTGACGAAGGAACAGACTGTTGCAATGTAGAGCAGATTTGGGTTTTCTGTGGCATGATTTGACCAGAGTAAAGAGAGAAAAGCTTGTTTTTCGTGCACTGAACTCCTTGCTTGAGCTGCAAGCATTAAAGGTGTGGCGCTCATCTTGGGAAGGAAAGAAAAAGGATGTTTAAGTAGTCAAGTCACCAATTCTGGATGTATTTGTGAAGTCTCACAAATTACAGGGCTTGTGATAAAGCAACCAAACAAAGCCTTGCAGTGCAAATTCTTATGTGCGTAGTTGTGGATAGGCTTTCCTGATTTTAAAAAAAGTTTGGAATTAAGATTTCTATGAAAACTGAGTAAAAAATACTGATGTGAGTGCTTATAGTACAACTTTGTTCACCAGGAACAATTTTCAGTGCTTAGTCAGAAACGTTTATTCTGGCTATGCAGTTTCCTTTTTATTTCTTCTGTATGGTCTCCATTAAGCTTTCCCAGGTCCTGCATAGGGTGGTGGATCCTGTGCTGGCAAAGCCAAAAGTTGTAGGTGAACAGCAGCTGAGAAGCTTTGATGGTCTTCTGTTAAGACTATTTTTTTTGAATATTTGTCTACGGTAAAGACTAAACATAGGTCAAGTGGATGTACAATGCCTTTTCAGTTTGTAACAAACAACAGTTTTTCTCTCGCCATTTGGCTTATTTTAGCTGTGAGCATTGTTACACTAATTTGCATAATAAACAGTATTTTCAGTCTATTGTCAGTAAAGAATTCTATTTGTCTGAAAGATTTTGTATGGGATTTTTTCTTTGTGGAGCATAAAGTTGAAATAGTATGTTGTCTAATTTTTGCAAGAAAACATTTTAGAAGAGTATTTCTTCATTTCATATAATTCTGAACTTGATCAGCACATATTTTTGGAAAACATAGTCTGTATGCACATGCACAGCTGTTCTTAAATATGAAACAAGTGGGAGCTTACAAGCCATGGGCTTACACCATTCCAAAAATTACTTCAGTGCTTCCAGTGCCTGAATCTCATTGATTCGCTATTGCTTTGGGATTTCTTTTGTTGTATTTAGAAGGTGTGACTTGGGAAGCAATTGCATGGTTCTTTCCTTTCCTTACATGCCTACCCTGCATTGGCCAACGAATAATTACCTGCATTTTTAAATTGGAGATGTAGTTTTTCCCGTCTCTGGGCTTAAAGATTTAATTTGCATATGCAAATGATGTTTTGCCAAAGGTAATATGCATAATGCTAGGTTAAAGACCAAAATAACTAATAGATTGTCAAGTGGTAATTTTCCAGATAATATTCTAAAAACAGCGATTTTGTCTATTCCTTAGATATGAGGGCCATAGGCTCCTCAAATGTTATAACTAAAAAATCAGTGTTTTGATAGTGTTCGTATTTACTTATTTTCTTTATGTACTTTCTGTGGTTTTTATTTGCTTTTTGAAGAGGCAGAAAACAAATCTGTCATCTATATCCATACTAATTATCCATTACTTAAAATATAGAATCAATAATCTAGTTTTAACCCATTAACACTTTTCTATAGCTTTAAACTGTATTTCAGTTAAAAAAAAAATTGTTACTTTTCAGTAAAAAATAAGTGCACATCCTGCCTTGTCCATAAGGAGATAGGGGAGGGAAAGAAATGTCCAAAGCAATAAAATCTGTTCCTCATTAAGACCATTATTTGCCTTAATGTAATCATGTTCAAGTCCAGACATCCCTTAATCAATGCAGTCTGGACAGATATCACAACTCTTCAGAAAGTACAGATAACACCAGTGTCAGTAGTCTAACTCAGGCTTAAATGTGCATCCAGAAAGCAATGAAACCAGGAGGAGATAAGAGAGAGCTCTGAACTGTGTCTCTGGTGGCACAAGTAATAGACTTTGGTAGTAATATTCTGTTAGCTGACTGTACACTTTTCATCAATAAAAGCAGAATAACCAGAATAGAAAGTACTTGCTGCAATGGCAAAAGCTGAAATCTTTTTTGGGGGACTTAACATTTAGTGAAGAGACCTTTACGTGTTTCTAAGTAACTTTGATTAGAAGCCAACACTTTTAACATTCCAGGAAAAGAAAAGTTAACATTCTTTTTCCTTCTTCTCCCCCTTCCCTCCCTTCAACTTCTAATATTTATTTAGCATGGTTTTCTCCGGGACCCAGACTTCTGGCCAACCAGGTTATTGTCTGGTCTGAAGTGTGGTCTCAGGCCCCATCAGTAAACCAAGAAAAGCAGTAATGGTGGGAGCTGGAACGTATGATAAGGGGGTTGAGATTTGCTGAGACAAAATTAGGTTTTTCTTAGTGCCTCTGATCATTATACGATCTTCCCGCAGAAGGCAATCAATCGAGCGTTTAGGTACCAGTAAATACCTTCCACCGATGTGCAGCTGCTTAAAGAAACTGAAGGAATTCTGTTGACTATAGTGAGGGATCAGGAGGCTAGAATGTAAGTGCTTATGTATTTGAAAAGGTATAAATGAAAGAGCTTACAAAAGGCCAAGAAATATTGAGTATTACAAATGGCGTTGTGACCAACAAATGCCACCTAACTTTGACATTGCCCAGTTTTGACTTACACTCCCCTATTATGTGACACATGGGGAAAATGAAGGAGCTTGCCCAGCATGTGAGTCAATGACTGCCTCCTAGGAGATGCTGCAGGGTTTGGGCTTAGGTGTTAGGTTGGTTTTTGTTGGTGTGGTTTTTTTTTTTTTTAAGTCTGGAATTAGGCCAGTTGCACTCAAGGGAACAAGAAGGTTTCTGCAAGTGCAAAAAATCTCATTCATGTGCAACTCTGAGGGTAATGACCTGCAAGGGGAATCCTTAAAGCATAGGACAGACCCCTGAGAGAGCTGCAGGTGTTCAGGAAAGGAACTCATTAACACGGCCACAAAATTAAATAGTTTAATTGGAAGAAGTAGAACCAAAATGATGCAGAAATGGGGTAAAAAGGGAGAGTCTCTTCTAGTGCACAGAACAGCAGGCCAGCTGTTGGCTTGTGACACCTTCTTGCCAGGTCCTAAAAGGGAGCATGGGACTCCCATCCTTGCACTGCTTGTGTCAGACATGCTCTGAAAAGCCAGATGAAGGCGTTATTCCCACTTTTGTTGTTGGATGTTGGGAGCTGTTAAAATAATGAATAGGAAATTAAAATTGTTAATACAGGTGGTCTTGTGTGTCCAACTAATCCTGCACATTTTTGTTCCTGCAGAGTAGGACCAGTACCTAGGTATGCATTTCTAATGACAGTAATGAGACTAGTCACATGCAAAAACCTGCAGGATTACAGTCAAAGCTCTGAATATGTTGCATCTGAAATGCTTGTGAGGCTGTCCTCCACAGTTACTTATGCTTGGTTTCCCAGGGCTCACCAAGGCAGAAAATAGCTATAGAGCAGCTATTACTTCAGCTTTTCCCTTTCTTCTTACTATCCTTTACGTTTGATCGCTTCCTGTATCAGCAAGATTGATTGAGAGCCTGTTGTTGTATAGAGCACATTCCCAGGAGGCTCTCTGTGATCCCCATTATATTTTGTTTGTGCTTCTGGAGCCTTCCAGAAGAGTAGGTTTTTGAAGCAGAATTCTTAGTTAGAATAAATGTTTGGAGTTTGGAGTTTCTTGAAAAGAAGGAACAGTTTCATTTGTGTCCTAATAGACCCAAGGTAGTGGATGAATACTTCCTCCTTTAGAGCTGAAAAATATGAAAGCTCCTAATCAACGTTAGAGTGAGTCTTGTAAAATAGATATGCTTATTGTTTGTGCAAGACTTGCCTCTTGTCCTGACATCAGTGGTGAAATGAGAAAGAACATTTTGATCTGACTCATATTTTATTCTGTACATTGATAATTATTTTGCTGGAATGAAGGTCCTCTATGAGAGTGTGGCGAGAGAGAGAACGTCTGTCATTTCCCTCTACTAAGTTTTTCTGCCTTGCTCTCTGAATAATTATTTTTTACTACATTTCATGGATGTAATTCCTGATAACACTGTTTCTTTCTCTCATTTAAGCTAGAGAAAGCATTGAACATGACCATGGCAATAGCAGTGGAAGAAGGGTACTTCTAACTACACTCTTTTCGCTCTGATATTTGAATGATTTCTCAGTGCCATTGCTGCTGCGCAGGTTTAATGTCTGCCTTGTGAGAAATCATTCCTGCCTGGTTCTTCCCTGAGCTCTGACTCAAGNAATTAAAATTGTTAATACAGGTGGTCTTGTGTGTCCAACTAATCCTGCACATTTTTGTTCCTGCAGAGTAGGACCAGTACCTAGGTATGCATTTCTAATGACAGTAATGAGACTAGTCACATGCAAAAACCTGCAGGATTACAGTCAAAGCTCTGAATATGTTGCATCTGAAATGCTTGTGAGGCTGTCCTCCACAGTTACTTATGCTTGGTTTCCCAGGGCTCACCAAGGCAGAAAATAGCTATAGAGCAGCTATTACTTCAGCTTTTCCCTTTCTTCTTACTATCCTTTACGTTTGATCGCTTCCTGTATCAGCAAGATTGATTGAGAGCCTGTTGTTGTATAGAGCACATTCCCAGGAGGCTCTCTGTGATCCCCATTATATTTTGTTTGTGCTTCTGGAGCCTTCCAGAAGAGTAGGTTTTTGAAGCAGAATTCTTAGTTAGAATAAATGTTTGGAGTTTGGAGTTTCTTGAAAAGAAGGAACAGTTTCATTTGTGTCCTAATAGACCCAAGGTAGTGGATGAATACTTCCTCCTTTAGAGCTGAAAAATATGAAAGCTCCTAATCAACGTTAGAGTGAGTCTTGTAAAATAGATATGCTTATTGTTTGTGCAAGACTTGCCTCTTGTCCTGACATCAGTGGTGAAATGAGAAAGAACATTTTGATCTGACTCATATTTTATTCTGTACATTGATAATTATTTTGCTGGAATGAAGGTCCTCTATGAGAGTGTGGCGAGAGAGAGAACGTCTGTCATTTCCCTCTACTAAGTTTTTCTGCCTTGCTCTCTGAATAATTATTTTTTACTACATTTCATGGATGTAATTCCTGATAACACTGTTTCTTTCTCTCATTTAAGCTAGAGAAAGCATTGAACATGACCATGGCAATAGCAGTGGAAGAAGGGTACTTCTAACTACACTCTTTTCGCTCTGATATTTGAATGATTTCTCAGTGCCATTGCTGCTGCGCAGGTTTAATGTCTGCCTTGTGAGAAATCATTCCTGCCTGGTTCTTCCCTGAGCTCTGACTCAAGTAGGATTGCTGCTGTAGGCCTTGATCCTTTGGATCTGTTCTCTTTTCTGAGCCTGACATGATGTGTTCAGGGTAGGAAGGAAACTGGCTTCGTGAAGTAGGAGTTCCACTGTTGATTTTCAATAGCATATCTTCTGGCACTTTTTGGCTGATAAAAAGGATGATAAAAATACCGCCCCAAGAAGTCTCCACCATTGACACCTGTGGGTGTCTTCTGGAAGAAGTTCAGGCTTTTTACCCTTTTTTTTTTCCTGGTGAAAGACGGTGGGCTTGACCAAGTTTAAAATTACAGTCCTGCTAGATGAGCAAGGGCAAAGAGGTTAATGTAGTTTGTCTGTTATTACCTTTTCCAACCACTGCTTAACCAGAAGAATGTAGGTAGTACGCTGTATTTTATGAATTTACTGAAGTGCACAGGGGTGATGTTTAATTAAGCCTTTGCAATTATAGACTCTGGCCTCAAGCACAAATAAAGCTGCAGCTGTTTGGGATGATGCAGGTTGTGCAATCTCTACTGCATAGACCATGCTCACTGCCAGAGGGGAATGAAGGCGAGGAAACAAATCACTTGCCAGAGCATGATGCACCTTGCGTGGACAGAGGAAAGCAGTTCACTTGCGCAGCTTTCATTTTAGTGCTTTGTAACATCCAAGTTTGGAAGGTGCACATAGGAAATTGAGATGAAGCCAGTGAACCAAGCTATTTGCTTTTTGCTATTTGGATGTTATTTTGTATGTTCTTCTGCTTTAGTAATTGCTTTTTCTTTCTGTATGCTAAGTTATTTAGGAAGCAGCCTACTCATTAGATGCATCTCAGAAAAGGAATAAATTGCATTTTAGCCCTCTCTCTAGACAGATCAGTGTGAGCATCTAGACTTATAATGGATTTCAAGAGTTTAGGATGAGAGGAAATAAATCGGAAGAGTTCAAGGACATCTTGTGACAGAGAGGAAGCAGACTGGACAAAGGAATTTAAAATATCAACCCAGTGCAAATATTAAAGACTGAGGGTAACAGATGGAATTTGATAAGGAAAGTAGGATTAATGGGGTAAGCTGAAATAGCTGTCATAATGATACCGATACGAAGGCACGGAGATATTTCCATATAACAATTTCTTTGTAAGCAGTAATTTTTGTCTTTACTTAAAATAAATGCTCTCTGTTACTACGTAAGTATGGGATGTACGTGACACATTGAATAAGAAAATAATCTTGATAAAGTTCTCTACCTTCTGAATTTATCTGAAAAAAAATATTGAACAAGCATTAGTATCACTAATATACACCAATCGAAATAAATCTGGTAGGTAAGCTGGAGAAAGGCTAGGGCTTGGAGTCTTGGTTAGTATGTGTGGCTAGGAACTGGGACTTTGGTGTTTCTTCTGTTGTTTTATTTACTTTGCTGTAAGATTGGTAACTTGCTTAGGCTCCCTGTGCCTTTGTTTACCCACCTTTACTTAATGAAAGGAAGATTCATGTTTTAAAAAACAAAAAAGACTGTGAAATTTACGAGTGGGTATTTTGACTTCTAATGTTTTCATATCACAAACTTCTGTTTTAATTGGAGGTATATCTTCAAATTATTTTTATTAGGAAAATTGCTTTACCACCCTTAAAGTTTCTTAAAACCGTAACATTTGAAATCCTAGGATTTGTGTCTCATGATCTTTCAGGGTTGCCTACTTTCCTTTTAAATCTCTAAGCAAGCAGTCATAGATTTCTGTGCATTAGTTATAAAATAGTGCTCCAGAGATCAGCATTCTCTTACTGATTTGTCATAGAGATTGTTTTTATTTCAAGCAAGTTACTTCTGCTTCTGTTTTCCCTCTGTGATATGGGATGAAGTATTTTTCTTCAGGGCAATGCTGTCTTCAGGCCTGTCCTAGTGAGAGATGTTCAAGTATTACAAGGATAGAAAATGGAAAGACTGATAGATAATGTAATGAGTTAATGTTCTGGTTCCTGTTTCCCATACACAACCAAGCAGTAGTTATACATGAGACAGTAATTTTAATATTGGAGACTTCTGTAAAGACCTGTTCACATATGCTTTGCTTGAAGTTTTGATCGGGTACATGTTACTTGAAATAACAGCAGCTGAATGGGGATTGATGGAGGACTCATGAATGTGAAAGCTTCTGTGAAGGGCTAGCAAGACTAGCCCATAGGATTCAGAGCTACCTGGGAGGAGAGAAATAGCTATTCAGATCAAAACCTGAACTGACCAAAAACTATCCTTTTCCTTTCTCTTCCACAGGATTTTGGTTAAAGGGCAAGGGAGGGGATCATCAAAACAGATGGTGATATTTTTTTTTGAAAGTGTTAATTGGCTTTGGATGCTTTGGAAAATTTTTTAACCTTTTCCCCCATATATGTGCAAAGAAGATTGTCTTCCTCTCTTCGTTTGGCAGATGGGAGAACTGAGGAAGTGTGGAGATAGCCTCTCCTGAGGACAGTGTAACAGCAGAAATAAGGAAACTGTTTTTCTGAAACATGTGACCTTTGCCTAGCCAATAATAGGAAATGAAATTTTGAGAGGTAAGTTAAGAAAAAGGTAAAAGGGAAAGCCTTTATTTCCATGCCAATTCCATTCTTTGACAGTCAGAAAGGGTGATGGATGGCCTAGGGAGTGTAAAAAGGATGCAAACAATAAATTCTGTGTGTGTGTTTTTTTTCCAAATTTTCAAACAAAGTAAAGTATTTGTTTGAAATGGTCTGTGATGAAGAACCTGGTAAATGCTTTTCAATGAACAAATCAATATTTATTCCCACATGCTGCTACAACTTAGAAAGCAACTGAAAATGTGCTAATTCTGTATTTGTTTGTGCCTGAATATGAAAGCCTATATTGTTTTAATAGTGCTTCTTTTAATTTGTACATACATTACAGCACCCATATCACGTCTTTTATTGTAATAAAACATTAAAACATGGCTAGTAACTATGCTTTAACAGTAAACCTCCACATAAACCAAAAAGCAATACATCTTTAGTGTGGTTTATCATTCCTTATTAATACTATAAATGGGGACTATAAATTTCTCTCTCCTACAATACATATAATAAAATACTTAATGGATTGTGAACGACATGTTATAAAACTTGGCATTAGGTACTGCAATTTATATTTACATGCATCTCAGACATAAATAAATGCTCTATAAATAGAAATCTATCTGAATTCAGAATACATATAGCCACTCATTTAGGTGTAGCAGTTTGGATGATTAAATCATTAGATAGTAATTTATTTCTGCAGAAACATGCATTTGTTGTATTCTGAAGGGAACTCCCCCAACCACCCTGAATAACACTCTGAAATAGAGAAGGAGTTTTATAAAACCTGGAGGTGGTGTGTATATTCCTAGCAGGATTTTGATAACCATTAAGCAGGATCCATAATTTCAAAAGCACCGAACCAGAGTAACTGCAGCAAGTTAAGACAATAATCATGGAAACAGGACTGAGGGCCTGAGGCAGACGAATGTGACATGCTCACCCAAACCACCAATTATTCAGATTGCAGCCCCTCAGTGTATTTCCTTCGTGGTAACAACGTAATGGCAGTTTAAAACTGATATGGCACCTAGTGCATGAGCTGTCGCTGTTAACCATGACATTTCCTCATTATAGAAAGCAGGTATAATTCCATGATGGAGCAAGAGGGAAGTGTGAAGCTTTAATGGAGAGGTTAAGAAAAGAAGAAAAAAATTGGTCTTACAGAAGGAACCAGAATAATCTGCGTAAGAACAAACGGTTTTACAAATCTTAGTGAGGGCTGATGATCAGTATGTTAAACTGTGCATTCAGCCATGAAGTGAGAGCCGAACAATCCAAAGCACAAGTTTGGATGAAAGTAGCCTTATGGTTTGTTTCCAGCATGCGGAGGAACAAGGCAGGACTTGGCAAAAGGCCCTGAAGTCAGTCCATTCCAGATTGTTCCCTTCAGGATTTTCAAGTGAAGACAGCTTAGGTATTTGGATGTGTTCACAGCTGACCACTTAGTTCTTTGTCTTGTGAAAGAGGTTAGTAGCTGTACCCCCAAGACAAACCATGCAGAATATCTGCAGCACAGCTCAGACATGAAAAAAGGAAATAATTTACCTGCCTTTCTGCCCTCGCTCTCCGTCTGCCTGTCCATGCCGACTACGGTCTGGAGCTGTATCCTGCTACCTCTTCTGCAAAGGGTAGAAACCAGGGCTTGTAAATTAATGTTGCTTTAGGCCAACAATCTGAAACCAACTAAGTTCTTCTACAGAACAGCTCTCCTGCATCAATTCTTCCAATTTTTGCATGCCCTTGGTCTTGCTGCTGCTAAAGATATGTAATTCAGCACGTAGCTCTTTCAGTAGCTTGGGGTATAGAGAGACTACTGTCGCGGGGGAGAGTGGTTAAGGTTTAATGGTCGCTCAAAGAATCACCACCACAGATATGAGGGAAAGGTGATTTTTTTAATATGAGTTTGTAAAAAGGTGCGACTTTACAGAATTCGATGGCAAGATTCACTCTATTACTTACTGTGTGAAGGGATTGTGAAAGGGAATTGGGTCAGAGTGGTGCTTAAGTGCAACTGTCACAGTGAATGGTGGTGGGGGGGGCACAGAGAGAAGTGCTTTTACAGTGGTTGGATAGGGGAAACTGAGTCAGGGTTGAGTTGGAGTGGTGTATACAGGGTTTAGGGAAAAGGGTATAAGGAG
>VZSC01015398.1:235292-258520 GCA_013398225.1 Steatornis caripensis
CAGGGAGTGCCTAATTGTCCCAACTTGCTGTGCTCATCCCGGGACAAAGAGGTACCGTATTACTTCTTATCTTGGCTCATTGTACCAACAGGCAGGGTCGTAGAGCGCCCAATTATCCCAGCTCTTTGTTCTCATATGGTGCTGAATGATCTGACATTGCAATGCGGCTTGTTAGTAGGGGGGAGCAGGGTCTACACCACAACAATTACTAAACAATAGCTTTCATTTTTCTGTGGTTTCTGGTGATGTTTTCTCTGGATGTGTGCACGTGTGCTGGTCTACATGATGCAAAATATGCAGAGCAGTTGGGTCACAAAAGGTTCCTAATACTTAGCGCTTCTGTGACATGTTTCATGGTGGGCTCAACTTGCGCCTTTGGCAGACAAGATTTAGTAAAGAAAACATACATTATAAAAAAAGAGGCAGGGAGGCAGGGGAGACAGAAGGGCTGATTTCAGAGTTATCTGACTGGCTGTTTCTGCCCTGCAGAGTGAGGGTGAGGCTGCAGTATGCAGAGATAAAGTGATAGCTCTTGGGCACCTGGAAGACTTTACTTTTGTGAGATCATTATAAGGGGTTTTCTCCCTTGCCTGACTTGCCGCCTTTGATGAAACTGGGCAGAGATTAATGGGTTGCCACTGCAGTTGGATTTGGATATAATCAGCCAGATATTCTCTCTACCAACAGCAACAGTATAAAGGAAACCACTGGGTGATTTTGTGGAGGAAAAAGAAGAATAAAACCCAAATCCAACAAAACCCAGGTGCTGCTGCACAGGTGGTGCTGGGTGTTAGTCCATGCAAACTTCTATCTGTATCTCAAATTGGATTGAAATTGGTTGTAAATGTAGTAGGGAAGGGGCAGGGATATGATAGAGTGATTGCATACCTTTATGCCCTTCAGAAAGGATTTTGAAAATAGTTATTAAGGTTAGTCATTAATAGTTGCTAGGTTTGGCTCTAAAATGGGTCACTGTACTGTTCCAACAGAAATCACAAAGTAAATTGTTGCCTTCACGAGGCGTGGCGACCTGGTTCAGGAACGGCACGGCGACCAACCCCAGGCCGCTCGGTCCATCTGCTCACAGACACCAATATGGTGGACGGCAAATGGCATTTATTAATAGGCAACACAGCCTTATATAGCTAAGGTTTACAACGTCACTTCCGCCTGCTTACATCACAACCCGAACGTTATTGGCTGTTGGGAGAGGGTCCCTATCTTTCCGTACAGCGCGACATCTTCCGGCCGCCAAACCTTAACTACCCACATAAATTACTAGCCTGATGCTGCAGTCAACCAGTGAAATTGTACTAAGTAGAAATAAGTTGAGAGGTGGGAACGACTGAGCTAGCACATAGAGAAGGGTTTTTTTCATTCTGTTTATTTTTCACTCTGTCATTTGCTTCTAATTCTAGTGGAAAGTGGAGAATCACCAAGGAGCTGCTGTGGAGTCTGGGGTTGAGGCTGAGCCACTGTCTCTGTATGTAACAGGACATCACTATTTCATAACACAGCCTCTGTGTTTCTGTCTCTGTATCAATGCAGCATGCTTGCTGAGCTGACAAAACCAAAAAGGCGTTTTTGCTTCTGTCTCTGTCTTGGGAGGAAAAGTTAGAGGAGAGGTAGTTTGTCTGGCCTGTGGCTCTAACTCTTCATTATATAAACCTGCTATGTAATTTTAGCCGGCAATACCTCTAAACACTAAATCTACGAGTATTGCCTCTGCCACTGCGAAGATGTTGAAAGGTGTGAAGAGTTTGCATATTCTCATTTTTATCAGATTACAAGTACTTCTCGTGATCTTCTCTTGAGCTTCAGTAATAACTAAACATCTTTTTTCAAAGTGCTCTCAGGAGAGAGAAAGTTAGTCTTCTGTGAATTTTCACTTTAGTATATTATAGAGGCCTTTTTCCTTGTTACAATTACTTTGACTTGAATAAATTGAGGATTTCTTTTTGAGATGAAGATCTCTCTTGAGAGCAGAGATTAGTTTTAAGGCTATGATCATGCGGGTCACATGATGTCTGAGGCATCCCCAGTAAAAGTTATGTCCACTTACATTACTAGATAGAATTCTCTGGATTTCTACACAAAAGATAGCAGCTATATGGCACCTAGTACTGTAAACTCTTGTGGTACCACAGAGATAACACCTCTTTGGTATAGCTCATAGTCATTTAAGACTTCCATTATGAGGAATATTGCGAGATGTCATTCAGTACCCAGCAATACCTAGGTGGAAGTATCTGGGTGCGTCAGTACCCTCATACTCGAATGGAAGACTGCAGTCCAGACCACAAGTAGTTTGATCATGTCTATTAAAGTTTCAAATGTTTCTTACAGGACTCATGGAAGACTCAGTCAGTATTGATAGGAAGAGTTCAGCTGGTGTGACTTGGTCCACAGCTGTCACATTGCCTCCCTCTAAGAAGGCAAGGGTAAACCTAGCTGTGAGATTTCAGTGTAAGTGGTAGCACCTTGAGCAGAATTTCTGTAACATTTCCTTCACTGGAGAAAGCAGTGACAGATGTTTAACTGATGCAGGTATACTTGAAAAGAAATAGTTGCTACCCTTTCTGTTTGTATCTTTTCCCAGATGCTCTTTTTGTCTTCTCCCCAGTTCTGTTAGTCTGTTGGGCTAATACATAAGAGTTAGTTATTAGATGGTCTTCCTGGCCGTAAGGTAACTGAAATGGTTGCTTTCCCTTTCCTTTAGGGGGAATGAGTGCAACCAGGCAGGCACTCCTGGCAGCACCCTTCACAGCTCCAGACACACACAACCAGCAGAACTGAATTAACTTGAGACAACCCATCTTAAGGCCAAAACAAACACTTGCCAAAACAAAAGAAAAAGCAAGTAGTTTTCCTTTCATTAATGCTACATTTCCTCTGCTCAGAGCTGGTTCATTAATTGGAAAATTGTTCAAAACAGGCATCTCTGTAAAGAATGCTTGGAGCAAAATTAATTAGTTTTGCTGGGTTAGTAATGCACCGTGCTTGGACTGAAATTGAAATTATTTTTTGCAATAAAACAAAAAAAATAAAAGGTTTTATCAGAATTGTCATTAATTGTAGGAAACAGGAGTGTGATGGAAGAATTTGTCGAGTCTAATTTATTCATACAGTGACCCTTAAAAATTACCGATTTGCCTCATGAGATGCAGAAGGATTTAAAGTAACATCTGAACATCACCTAACCAGTGCTGATGTCTGTATCTAGTCTGAGGAACTTGTAGGCTGTCCTTTCATATTGTTAAGCAACAGGTGGGTAAATCGTACTTAAGGGTATTCATAAGTTGTTGCAAAAAACTTGATTTAATCTGATCGTGTTCATGTTTGTGGTTGCTTTTTTTATTACGATTCATGTCCTTTGTAAGTTGCAGTGTGCTTTGGAGAAGAGTTTTTATTCTGTATGAACAGTGTTTGTGTGTGGTGCTCCACTGAGAAATTAGCATGGGCTCATAAAGCTTTACCTAATTTTAATTCTGCAGCTGTTTCTTTGGTACTTTAAATGGCTGGTTTTGATACTTTTCAGTGGCTAAGGCAAAACACAACTGCAAAGTCAGATGAATAAATCTTGTTAAGAATTTTTTTTTTTTCCTAGAATGGATACCCTCAGATAACTGTGACTGCCACAAAATTGCCCGTCACAGAAACTAGGCTACAGGCGAGCTAGTGGAGACAACACCCCTGCTAGGTATTTACAGCAGTTCATGGGTTTCCAGCTGATGTGCTGAGAATTTTGGCTGGAAATTCCAAATAGATTCACCTAATGACCATCAGTGCTTGCTGCTAGTAGCGTCCCTAAGTATTTTTTTAAATGAAGAATCAGGATATATAGATCATACAATGTGTGATTACATCACTTTAATCTCACCCCACAAGGATATTGTCAAATTTCTAAGGCTGACTACAGTTCAGTCTTATCCTGATTTTCTGGTTCCCTCTGAGAATAATTGAAATGTTGTCATTGCAGTTTCAACAGAAACAGCGTGGTTTGGTTTTTGTGGGGATGTTTCTTTTTGTTTTTCTCAAAGAAAGACAACTGTTTAAGATTTCTTCCCACCACCAGTTCTTTCTTCTCTCACGGCATTCTTACTGTGTCTCTTTGGTTTGGTTTTCTTTTTTCCCCTTCTTTTTATCCCCTCCTTATATGTAGATCTTGGTACTAAATATGCTTTTCTTGCATGACATTATGCCAAACACATAAATACAGGTATAATAGGGACAGTAAGTATCAGAAGTATTTATCACTTTGGACATTTTTATTCCTGCTGGAGTCCATAATTTCCCCCCCCCCGTCCACTAATCTCTTCTGTGTTAATTGTTAATCGTACATTCATTATACTATGCTGAGGTTTTTCCACTCAGTTTATTTTTAATATATTTAACTTTCTTTCATGGTACCAAATCCATGGAAGGAATAGACACCACTTCCCCAGCCCCGTTATGTTATCATACCTTTAAAATGATTCACCAAGCCCTATTGCAAGTATCAGATTCCTTAATTTAAAAACCATGTTCTGTGCGTAGGTTTAGATGTAACATTGGTCTGGCAGGATCTTTGCCTTCATGGGCTACTTGAGACCAAAGATACAGCATGAGCCACATCTGTACAACCTGAACTTTGTGGGGAAAGTGTTTTCCCTGTGTTTCCACAGAAGTGGAAGAATTATTGTCCAGAACTCTCTGCGTACTTTTCTAATCACACAGTAACTGATGCTGTTACAAGTGGTATGGTAACAGTCAATATGGAAATATTCAAAGGGTTTTTGCTGGTGTTTGCAGTTCCCTTCGCCTCCTTTGGCTTGCCAGAACTGCATGCATGAAAGCAAACACTTGTTTTTGCGTGATAGGGGACGTAGCACAGGATTTTATCTTCCATGTTATAAAGCGAGTGTGTCAAACCTGCCATCTGAGCTTAGGCTACAGCTAATGCAACTAAGTGAACAGTTTGTTTGGGTTAGAGGGCTGGCTTTGGAGGAAGGGGCAGAACTGTGTGAACAATTGGTTTGGGAAAGGGGGCATACTTTGGAGGAGCTGATTTAATTTCTGATTCAAAGATTTTGAAAAGTCTATTTTCTCATTTAAATGAAAAGAAACAAAATAGCATGCAACACTTCTGCTCTTTTTGTTTTTGCTGACAGAAGTGTTTACTGCCTCTGAGATTAATTTCAAATATTATTTTTCCTGAAAATGAATGTAATTCAGTGGTTCTGAAAGTGTATGGACAAGGCTCTGCTCCATCTCTATTGAGTTACTTCTCATTTTCTCTGAGCATTTTACAACTGTTTTCTTGGCCAATCTGTCCAGTTGCTGTAGTGCCAGTGCCTTGCCTCATGGTGCAGCAGGTGTTTCATAAGGCAGGTAGTGATTTCCACTTGCTCCCGCTTCACACTATGGGCCGTGACAGCCCTACTCCTCCTTTGTCAGTGCAGGCTCCCTTCTTGTCTCCAGATTGGTTTACCCATTTAATTAATGGCTTTCAGAGCATGTTTTGAGTCCACAGATGATGATAGGAAATACGAGCTTGAGGTGGGGGATACTGTGTGGGCGCTCCTCTGTTCCTGCCCCACTTGCTGTTTGTTGCAAAGCAATTATAACGGATGCTAATTTAGGGCACTTGGCGTGGGATTTGGAAAGAGTATATCCACTTGACGAATGTTAGTTCTTGGAAATCTTGCTGCAGAGTAACAAAAACAGGAACTCTGAGACAAATCTACATACTTGACACAAACTGCCTCCATGAGAATTTCCTTAACGTTCTCTTTGGTGAATGGTTTTTTGTCTGTTTTATGGTATTTTGTCTCTGAATGGCTTACTGGTTTTTTTTGTAGAAGTGTGTTGTGTTTAAGACTGCTTGAGGTTAAGCCTGGAGGAAGATGTGAGGTCTAGTTTTCCTGTGAATTGGGGATGCGATAGAAATGAGGAAGGAATTAAAGGTCTTTAAAAACAAGACATAAACTAGAAACTATTCTGAAATAAACAGTTGTGTTAACTGGGAAAACTGTCTGGGAAACCAGTTGGAGACTATGATCCCTTTTATTATATGGGTCAGAAATGTAGGACATTTTTGTCAAATAAAACGTAACAATATTAGACTTTCTAGTGTTGCTTTGATAATTAAGGTTAATAAATTGCTTATGACTCGTTACTCACCTGCTAGGAAATTTGCTGAACGTACTAAAAATCTTAGAAGGTAGGTGATGAGTGAGGGAATTGTTGAAAATTTATTGTGTTGGAGGTGACTGACACCATTCAAAACCTGAGACTTTTCAAATGGACTTTTGCACTGGGAGTATTACATGGGTAATCCATGCTTATTCCTAATAAACTGTAATGGACATGTAACATGTAAAGCATGTGCTCCAAATATCAAACAAGAATAATAGCAGAACAAACGTTACCACAACCAACTAGCCAAGATCTGTGTTTGAGAGAGGAGTGGTAAAGAGATTAACAAACAACTGTAAATGCAGTTTTGCATTCACAGTGGGAACTCAGCAGCATTACTTGGCAGCTGGTGAGATTCCAGCTGTTCCTATTTGGAAAAGATGTGAATGTAAACTAGCAAAAAAAGTTCCTAGCTATCAATAGGTGATTCCAAATGTCTGGTCTGACTTGCACCGCTGCCAATTACTGTAGCTAGAGAATATCATTTATTCAACATTCATTGCTTACAAATTGTATTTAGACCCCTCAAAGTGGTAACGAAACTGAGTGGCATCTTATAGTATGTTCACAAACATGGAAAAGGGGTGGCGGTGATGATATAGAAGTGTAAAACCTGAATGAAATAAATACGGGAGGCTGGCAGTTTTACAATGTCTGGAAAAGCATATTTGTTTGATCTACCAATGCATTGCTGTACAGAAATAACCTTGAGAATCTGTTTGTTTACAAGATTAAATATGTCTGTATTATATTTAACCTTGACAGGTATTGTTTTAAGTATGTCATAACTTATTGCGTACTTCTCATCAGATGTAATCTTAGAAGCTCACCAGAAAAGCTCAGCATTTCTTAGGAATGAAAGTGGGAAAGTGCACAGAAACATCTCAGCTCAAGCAGGTGTCACCTGCTCTTTGTTCTAGGCATCCTTCTCACAAAAGCTCCTCTGCGCTGTGTTTTTGTTACGCTTCTCCGTGCAGAAAGGTTTCTGCATAGCAGCGCACACGACTTTTCCTTACTATACTGAGCAAACATACCGGGTACTGTCAAATTGCAATAAACTGATTAGCTTGTTTTTTCACTCTGTTTTGTCGTGAAGAGGACTCCATTATATTACTGTTTTGCGTAGACTGTTGTTGCAGCTGAAGTGCCATAGAAAATGACTGTTTACCCTCTAGTCTGTCAAATAACAAGTAGGAAAAAGATAATACAGACCAGTGTTACTACACTATTTAGTATTCCTCTGTAACGCTGCTTCCCTGTAATCTCTGAAGAGATGCAGATAGGGATATCATTTTGCTCTGTGTGTTGATAGGGGTTAAAGACCAGAATCGAATATTTAATAAGGCTTTAATTATAGTAGTCAGTTATTTAAACATTTCTAGGAAGCAATATTATAATTTATTGCAGTTATTCTTGGGAAGCTTCAATGACAAGTACTAAGACCACCAAACAAACTGTTTTTCACTTGGTTTTTACACTGCACAATACCTCTTGACATGCTCTTTGAAGCATAGCTGTAATGTTTACAATGTAACCTGCAACATAAAGTGTATTAAATATTCCAGAGTTTCTTTTCAATCTATCACGATTACTGTATTTCACAATTTAGATCTAGTACATTCTCAATAAATCTTTGCAGAGTCCGTGTGTCGGTGGTGAGGATATTCTGTGTCCTACTATAGAGTCGAAAGTGATTGTTAGTTGACAATCAAGTAGTTTTTTCTCTGGAGTAAAATAAACTCTTTAAAACTCAATCTTAAACCTGGTGCCATTTCTTGAGATAAGAAGGTTTTCAAGATCTGTGTTCAAAAGCGTTCTCTGTCCTTTGTAACTCATTTATATTCCTTCTAAAAAGAATTTAGTTACTTCAATAGAATTATGCTTATTACTTCATCCAGTCCCTGTAGTTTTTCATGAAATTTTTTTTCTAGACAGACAGATATCCTTTACATGTCCTGCAAATCTTACCTTGTTTCCTAAGATTTTAAACTTTTTCTTTAAAGAGAGTGTCAATATGCCTTCCTGCACAATCAGTATTTTTAAGACTAATCAAAGCTATAAATATTTGGGGGATTTTAAGCAGGAGATCAGAGTGTGCCTATGTCTTTGTGGAGTTGGAGTCCGTGGCTCAAACAAGGATTTCTCCCATGTCTCTGGATAAAACCAGCAGGGGTGTGCCAGCTGTTATGCAGAGATGGTTTTACTGCACATCTCCATACCCCTGTACAACAGCCTCCCGTGCAGACACCAGCACAGCAGCCTCCTGCAGGGAAAAATGACAAGCTGTGTAGGAACAAGTGACACTCCTTGCTTAAAAGCTTGTTGTGAGGCAGGTGTTTCAACCAGACACTTTTGCAGAAGATGTACAAAGGATGAAGGAGGTAACTTCTCTAAGGGAGGCCTGTGCTCCAGGCAAGGATTTTGTGCTTGACTTTAAAGTCTGAGAGTCCTGTTTCTACTGAGCAGGCAGGTGGGGAGTTGATCTTGCATTTTGTACCTGTAACACAGGAAGAGGTTTGATGTGATGCCTCGCTTTAAGCCACGTTGCTAGTGCTGTATCTGAGGAAAGTATCCCTACAGTGGGATTGAAAGGTACCCAGCAGTCTTCTGGAAGTGCAGGAGCCTCGCTGCTGCCAGGGCAGCCTTCGGTGGGAGGGCTTGGTTGCCCTCACGTTGGGCGTGAAGGTAGTAATACCTTGTGCTAGTCCTGCTGTTGTTTCATAGTTCTTTTCCCACAGCAAGTGACCTGTTTTTTGTGATATCCCAAACTTGGTATTCCTTTATTTACTAGCAGAGGTCCACAGTGCTGTGCTGTTGTCCCTACAAACCCATAGGCACCAGTGACATTTCAAAAAAACCATTCCTATTGTATTCCATAGCAAATTAATTTTGATTGACAATTTTAAGAAGGTCACATTCATTTAATTAGGAGTTGTATTCAGGCTTTCTACTGTTGTTTTATAAAGATTAATCACATTTTTTGTGCTGTTCAAATCTTTGTTTTCTCCAGTCAGAAAACTTAAGACGCAGCAAGGAGACAGAACCAATTATATATCAAGCACTTGAATAATCCTAAAATATACCTCTCTATAAGTATATAATGACAGTGTGCACTTTTAAATCAATTCTTCTAGCAGTAACAAAGCTGGGGATTTGCTAAGTCTCACAGGCCAATTTCAAGTGAGCAGAAAGAGACAATTTGTCACAGCCAAGTGATCTTAGGGTCTGCCTTTTTTTTTTTAAATATGAGGTATAAAAATTTAATGCTGTAGTTTTATGGAGATGTTCATAACTCAATTCATGGGGATTTCAATACAATGAAGTAGCAGTGTATAATCGTTTTTCTGAAAAAAGTTTTTTAAGTCAACCTACCTACATCGAAATAACTAGCAGTCTTTAGAAGTTAGGGGGAAATGTAGAGATAAGTCCATAAAAAAAAATCTCCAGTTGTTCTATGCTTCTGAGCTCAAAATTACGTTTTGGTTTTTTTTCCCTCTCCTCTCTGAAAGGTAGACCCTGGGTTGCAACTGGTTTACTTGTATTAAACCCACAGGAAGCTGGATTGCAGAGGATGGGTTTGGCTCACTATCAGACCTTCTTTACTTGCTGTTTCTGGTCTCCCAGACTCATTTGTAGGCTTTGTACAGGGACACCAGCATGGTCTGATTGGGATTTTTGACAGAATTAATGAACATGATTATGCTGCTCTTTGTGCCTCTTAGGCAATGAAAATGTTCTTCAAGTGCTAAACCAGTCTAAATAACACAAGTGGTAAATAAATGGAAAATAAAGATTTTTGAGTAAATATTGCAGTATAATTACCCTTTTATCTTTGCTGATACAGAGTGTGAAAATGGGCAAATGGAATTTGAAGCAAACCTGTAGTCCCCTGTCAGATCCCTGGTCCTCCCTTCCCATGTCTGCAGTGTGGAGAGATGCCCACCCCACTCGCCTGCTGGCACCTGCGTAAATCCCTTGGGTCTACAACCTACACGAGCTTTCATGCAAATCACGTATTTCTATAGCTCTTTTCAGTGGCCCTGAAATGAGTGACAGGATGTAAAACCCAAGTGGTGGTGGAGGAGAGGGGATGTGAGTGGAGCCTTCTATATGTCTGTTCATTTTCATGGATAAAGGGAAAGCGTGTTCTGTAGAAGTGATGTGACCTGAACAGGAAAACACAAAGTTTCTACTTAAATGTGATTTATTTTTTCCTGTTGTTGTACTCAAGCTAATATTTTCACCTAAACTTTTAACTTTAATTTATAGTAAGAAAAGTGACTTCTTATATTCCTGTGGTTGCTCAAGTCCAGCTTCCATGCTGACAAGTTGCCTGTGATACCCATGTATCATAATCAATTAAGTTTCCTTTTTCAGTGTAGCATTTGTAGTAAATATCCTCTACAAGAACAGGATGATGATCATGCCATCCAGTGCTTTATCATAGAATGATAGAATGGTTTGGGTTGGAAGGGATCTTAAAGCTCATCTAGTTCCAACCCCCCTGCCATGGGCAGGGACACCTTCCACCAGACCAGGTTGCTCAAAGCCCCATCCAACCTGGCCTTGAACACTTCCAGGGAGGGGGCAGCCACAACTTCTCTGGGCAGCCTGTGCCGGTGTCTCACCACCCTCTTTGTGAAGAATTTCTTCCCAATATCTCATCTAAATCTACCCTCTTTCAGTTTAAAGCCATTACCCCTTGTCCTATCACTGCATGCCCTTGTAAAAAGTCCCTCTCCAGCTCTCGTGTAGGCCCCCTCCAGGTACTGGAAGGCTGCTCTAAGGTCTCCCTGGAGCCTTCTCTTCTGCAGGCTGAACAACACCAACTCTCTCAGCCTGTATTCATAGGAGAGGTGCTCCAGCCCCCGATCATCTTCGTGGCCCTCCTCTGGGCCTGCTCCAATAGGTCCACTTTCTTCTTATGTTGGGGGTCCCAGAGCTGGGCGCAGTACTGCTTATGGGGTCTCACGAGAGTGGAAAAGAGGGGCAGAATCACCTCCCTTGACCTGCTGGCCACCCTTTTGATGCAGCCCAGGATATGGCTGGCCTTCTGGGCTGTGAGCCCACATTGCCAGCTTGCGTTGAGCATCTCATCAAACAACACTCCCAATAATACTCTTTTATTTTCTGTGTCTAAATATTCAAATGTTGTCTTACTAAGTGGTTGTTTAATTGTAGTTGTTGTTGTGGAAAACACTATTAAGATCTAGCTGTGTCGCTTTGCCTGTTGCTTGTTATCACCTGATTACCGTATTAGGAATATATATACAGTAGTGAGCATGGGTGGGCAAATCTTGGTTTTTGGAGTGATTTAGAATTACTGTATAATACTGTGCAATATCTTTATGTGCTTTGAGTAAGTGAATAGTAGCTTGAGCGAAGCATCCAGATTTAATATTGTAGAAAAAGTCAACAATTACAGTGCAATGTGGCCAGATACAATTTGTTTGACATAATGGTATTGAACGGATGACTCATTACCTGCAGCTACTTACAGCTGAAAGAGAAAGGACTTATAATTTCTTTTCATTATATAATGAGAGAAAAAGTGAGTCTCGGATCAGGCTGTTGACTTTCCTCAAAGAAATTAGGAGCGCAGAAATCCAGCACAAGCTGATGAAGGACAAAATAGACTGTAGAAGAAAAATAAAGTGAAATTAATCCGACAAAAAATACATAACTACGCTTAAATTGGGTGGAATTGAAGAAGATAGTTGGTGCAGATTTATTTACCTTATTTTAAAAAGCAAAAATCCCCTCTCTCTCCAGTCAGTACAACAGCACAGCAGTAATGTTGCAGTGAGTAGTCCGTTTGTTATTTATGGCTTTTTTGGTAGGTAAAGTGTGTGCACTTTCTACTGCTTTTATGTGGTCTCTGCTACTGCAATTTATGAAGAAAAGGAATTACCATGGGAATCAGAAAATGGATAATTACTATCAACAACTGAATGCAATTATACTTGCGAAACTAATCTGTTTGAAGAAGGTTGGTTTTTTAAGCGATGGAATGATTTCAGCCAGAAGAGAGCTACAAAATGTGGATACCAATCTCATGTTAGTTATCCTTTTTCCTACTTCCCATTGATGTTAGCTGCAAAATTTAGATAAAGACTTTGAATTCTTGCCAAGCTGAGCCAGATCTGCATCTAGAAAATAAACTAGGTTCAGTTTCTGTGTTTAAATATTGACAAACATGGAGATGAATTTATTGAATTAACCCATGCCAAGCCTTTGGATTTCTGTTTTCCAATTTCATTATTCTTGAAAGCTTTTTCTACGCTTTATTACTCTATTGTTTTTAGATATGGAAATATTTCTAGTCGTAAATTGCATTTTCAAGAGGAAATGGGAATTTGAGTGAGTAAACAAGGAAAACAATCCAGAACTTATTTATGTGTTTTGAGAAACTGCTGGAATATCTCAATTATGTAGGCTGTTGTAGATGCTGAATGTTTTTTCTTTCTTTGTTGCTCTGGGATGTCCCACAGGACAATATAATAGTGTTGGAGAGCTGGAGTCAGCATGGCTTCTTGTGAACGCAGCATTAGTGGTAAAGGTGTGACTTAACGAGTCATCCTGTAAGTGGGTGCTGGTCTTGGAGCGTGCAGTCTTCACCTTTGGTTCCCAAAGCGGGGGTTTGTGGCTGCCTAGCGGTCTGATACTGGTTATTTGGGTAAACCTGTTGAGCTGGAAATCTCAGTTTTGAAAGAGGTTGGGGAGAGTGTGCTGCAGGGGTAGTTTTTACACCTGCTGCATTGTGTTGTTCACCTCTGCTGCAGCACTCAGAGGGATTTCTAGCAGAGGAATTGGTACCACAAAAGCAATCAAGAGGAAGGGCTCCTGTAAAATTAGGACACCTGTCCTGCAGCTCCTTCTTTTCCCTCTGCCCTGGAAAGGAGGGAAGGAAAGAAATTGAGAATTTTGGTAGCGGCAGAGAGGGAAAACAATGTCTCAATGTAGACGGGAGCGCAAGGAGTGCTCCGGGTTTGTCTACTGGGTACCTGCAACTCCTTTCTATGTGATGTCTTCTGCAGATTACCTGTGTTTGCATTACTGCCGTTGTCTGGATCACTAATGGAAATGTTAAATAGCACTGGATGCAGATGAGGTTGCACCTGAACTGCACTTGCAGAGGGTAGTCTTCCAGTTGGTTGTGCAGCTGAGTTCTCAAGGTGGTACTGATAATGTCCTTTTGTTGGGATAATGTCATGTTGGGATAGCATTGAGCAGGGGGGGTCCTGCAGGCCAGTTACCACGAAACCAATAGCTCCTCCCAGGAAAGAAATAAGATAAGATGTTACATGGCTGCTTATTTGTAGTTGCCTTAAAGCAGTATGCAAATATCTGCAACTTCTTTGTTTGAAACTTGGAAATATTCTGGAATAAAGTTAAGCTAACTTATTTTATTTTATTTTGGAGGAGGTGGTGGAGTTAGGGCATTAAAGATGCAGATAAAATTTCATCTAACGTTTTATGTTGTGGTGTTGTATAGTGGTTTAGATCAGGACCATCAGGTGACTTGGACAAAACTAACTTACCTGTGTATTCTTCAGTTGGTTCTTCCTGTGCAGGTGAGTAAAGCAAAATAGTCAGGCCCTGTCCTTCCATGACTTGAGGGTCTTTATCCCTGATCCAGCATAGCTTTCTGACTACCCCTACTGAATATCCCTCTGAAGTTAGAGCTTTATCCTGGTAGAGGTGACCACGTGGCTGAATGCAGTTCTTGTGCACTGCTGCCAGAGTCCTAGGATCACAAAAGGTCTTGTGTTTAACAACAAAATCCTTGCTTTAGCTATTGTAGAGGCAGCTGTGCCCTAAGGGTGAATCACTCTTTTGAAAGGCCAGGCAATGTTTATTCTGTGATTTCCTCAAGAGTTACCTGAGAATGTCCCTCTAATCTAGATCAGTGGCTTCAGATCAGCCCTGTTATTAGATGCTGCCTGGGAATGTGCCCTGCAGGCTGAAATGGATGCTGCTGCTTGGGAAAGCTGTCAGATTCTTTTAAATATTTATAGCAGAAATAATGAAACTCTTTGGAATGTCTCATGTATCCTAAATATCATTAAATAATTTGGGTTGCAAAACTGGAAGAGGAAAACAAGAGGGGTTTCACCTTTAGTTGGGTAATTTGCTGAAAACGTCATGATGTTTAAGAGGAAAAGCCCTGTATGAAATGATCAGTCAGCTTATGGACAAGCCTGTTGCTTAGCAACTGCACAAGTGAACTTTCACTTCTGACTGCATTTTCCAGATCTCATTAAATTCAACAAATACAATGAACTTTATCTTCAAAATAAAGAACAAAACCCTGCAGTGTAGGGAATGCAGTCTTCCTGTCATGTTACATATTTAAACTTACATCTTAGGAGCAACACGTATAGCAAAAATGAATTTGTAATCTTCCTACAAACTGCTGGGATAGTGTCAGTTCACTTCAGTAAATATTAGTCAAATATGTTTTGTAAACTGAAGTCTTAAGGTGGAAAAAGAGGTCACTTTCTCCCTTACTGATCATTTACTCAGTTGATTTCAGGTGCTCTCCTTTGATTGGTGTTGGACCAGACCCTTACAGGAGCTGCTAACCGCACTTAAATGTTTAAGCACAAAAATAATTTGGAAAAGCACGTGTATCTTGCATCACATGATTTTGAAGTCCTCTTTTCATAGCTTAAGAAGGTCTCTCTTACCTTCTCATCGCTGTAAGTTTAGAGGCCTTTGAATACATTTTGTCAGCTGGTGAAAGTCCAGTGTGTGGTTCTGAGATGTTAAAAATAGCTCAGCTGTAGAGCGATTCGTAGTCATTTTCTCCCTTTTAAGTGAATGTGTACTGTTTAGCAGGGCTGAAGGTACCGTCTCCATGTTACAACTCGCTGGAAAGGGAAAGCCTCAAATGTGCTCCACCTTTTCTTTTTCCTCTTTTTTTTTCTTTTTTTAATATTGTCTGTTCAAAGAGAGGGTGTAGGAAACCCTCTCTAGCTGAGTGTTAAATAGAATAATGGTGATGCAGAAGTCCCAGTGAAGGATTCATTTTTCTCAGCATTGTTACTGGATGAGGATTGCATTAGAGATAATTTGTTATGTGTCTCTGTTAGTTTGCATCTGTGCCAGACCAATGCAGGGACCCTTTCAGTATCTGTGTGGTACAAAATGTTTAAATTTTTTAAGAGGACTTCTCTTTTTCTGTTCAGAGATTTGTCTTCAGATCACAAACTGATGTCTTCACATTGGGTGACTTAGTGCATGAAACTGTGTTTAAAGAGAAAGGTGGAGGGAAGGGGAGGAACAGAAGAGTCCTGCTGTGGAGGTGTGGCTCCATCACAGAAAACTGCTGTCCTTTACTGAAGTGCGATGAAAATACTAAAAAATGAAAACTGTCTTCAAGGACATGGGTTAAAAAATTGGCATAAAGCAAGGTGAATTTAAGCCTAGTTTAACTCTATATGTCACTCCCAGCTATCTTGGAACAAAACAAATCTTGCTGCATAAAAACATGTGAAAATTAAGAAGTATTCAGCTCAGTAAAGTTACACTTAGTATACATACTGGTATGAATGCAGCGTGCTTTTCATTACATTATGGTGAAATAATGCTGTAGGGTTCAGTCAGGAGGCCACATGTATGAATTTAAGACTGTATTGTATTCTCTCTTCCTCGGGATTAAAAGCCGCGTCTCTTGGAACAGTTAGTCCCATGTTCTTCTAAAAGCAACCTTTGATTCTTGCCATATAAAGATACATGTTAGGTATATGCAGTTTTTCATCGTGTTTTATCCTGTTTCAAGAGCACTTGATGGCTAAGCTATAGCGATTTCTCTCAGTGGTGACATGAATATTTCTAATAGGATTTTCAAAACTTAGATTTATACAGTGAAGGTTGCATTACAACCTAAATTCTTACCTGCCCTTGTAGAACAAATCTTCGGATGCTCTGGAGATGTCTGTTTCATACAGGAAGATAATGAAATAAGTGTTCAGAAAGTATATAAAGATGTATGAAAATTATCAGTGTTCTACTCTGGAAATTTTTCTAGCATTTTAAAAACCAAAATACTGCGCACTGATCCTGCGGTAGTTCTTTCTAGCAAGGGTAAGACTTCATGTCACAGGTGACAGGAATTAAGTGAAAAATACAATGTGTATATTGTGTAAATATATGTAATATGTGTAATATATGTGTAAACCATAGCTTGAATGGGCCACTCTATTCTAAATTAGGTGAATTATGTGGCCAGCTTGAGAATTAGGTATGTAGTTGGAAGCAGAGTTTGAAGGTTTTGGTATGTAGTTGGAAGCAAAGTTCTGTGAGGTGCTGAGTACCTCTGAAACTTTCTGAAGCCAGGTGGTACGGCCTAAGGACAGTAAGCATGCTGAATCCTGACGTGCTTCAGCTGTTACTAACCTGTAACAGAGACAGTGACAAAGACATACACATACCTATGTCTATACATAGAAAACAAGAACCGAAAGCCACATTATGTGTTTGGGCTCAGGCCGTCATGAAAGGAGGAGCACGGCTTTTCTACTTTTAAGAGTTTCCCATGAAGTTTCCCTTAACTCTTGGGTATGTGGAAGCACTTGTAATCATCTCTGGCCTCTCCATTTCTTGCATTGGTAAAAACAAATGCTGCTGACTTAGTTCAGTGGTCAAATACCTGCTAATAAGCACTCAGTCTGACAAACATGTCTGCAGGTCTAAACTAAAAAAAAGACACTGAATGGGAATTCTCAGCTTTAAAAGGCTGGTAGCAGTATTGGCTGGCATTATTAACAGGGACCGAATCTCTGCACATTGTGCTGATGTGTGTTTATGAACACAATGCCTGTGATGCAAAGGTTGACAAGTGTGTTCCTCTCCGAGGGTCAAAAACCTGACACACTGATATGTCCACAAGATATATGACACAAGATAATGTCCAAAATCAGACAGGTTTTGCAAACCAGCATCATGGTTAATGTTATGTCTCTATGTAGACAGCTATTAAATTGGTCAAATTGAACTGGTCGAAGTTAATCTGCTTCCATTAACAATTACATCAGGGATGAATATGGTCCATGTTTGGGAAGTCCCGGTCGTAAAATCAGAGATCTTCTCAGAGCAAACACCCATTGCTATGGTAACATCTGGTACAACTGGAGAGATTTAAGGTATGTGTACTGAGCTCTTAGTCTGTAGCAGAGAGAGGCTGGTGAGCTTGAGAGGTCCTCAGTGGTAGCTTTGGTGATTTATTTTTTCTCCCTCTTAATAGGGCTATTCCCTTTCTTTTCTTTGGGAAGGTGGAGCTACTGTTCGTGCATCTCTTGCATAGTGAAGATGCTATGGAGCTACAGTACTAAAGCTAAAATTACAATTCCTGTAGTTCACACTTCAGTGACTTGAATTTAATCTTAAAATTCAGCAACTCTTTAGAAAACAGTAACATTTTTCATAAAACTCGTTTGCTAAAACATTTACCAGCATTTGCATAGGGTACAGTTTACAAACCTTTCCTTCAGGAAATGTTTTTAGGCTGACTATTCTTCAAGTCGTTTTCATGTTGTGCACTTAAAGGGGATTAGTTCCTTTTTCACCTAACGATCCTAAGATCCTGAATGCAAGATCACAAGGGAAGGTGGCTCCAATTGCTCAGACTTACCAGTCTCGCATAGCACTAACTTGCTACCTTTTCTATCTTATCTTTCACCTTGGTTGTTACTATTATCCCACACAGATGGAATCCTCCTGTGGCTGGGAGCAGCTGCTGAGTTTCTCTGCCTACTAATGTGGTGGGGCAAGGTGCTGCATGTGCTGGGAGAGGTGGGAGTCACTCATCTCTGCACATAAGGAACTCAGCTGAGCCTGAAACTCAGTGTATATTTGAATACGTGCATGGAAAAACATGTGCCCTCTGCTTGTCTATCCTCTGGTTTCTGAGAGACCAAGACATCAGACATGGATTTGATTGACAGGGGATATGGGTGATGTGATGGGCTGCTACCCACTACCAACCAGTAGTGAGTTGATTTAGTGATTCCACTTGACTGACTGCGCTTTGAGCCACTTTCTGTTCTCTGTTCCTGAGTGTATGTGTTTAGTGACTTTTAAGTGAACCTAGTGGCAACGTGTGATGGAAAAACTATTACTCTTCCCTTTGCTCAAAACTAATTGCGCACACAATAGATATGCCTGTTTTGTTTACGTGGAAGGTTTTCATGGCTATTACTTCTCAGGTTATTCACTTATTTTTTTTAATCAATACAGGAAAACACAGTAGATGTTTCTCAGTGAGGCAGACCTGATGGAGAGTGTTAATATTTATACTGAGACTTTGGTCTGTGAGTGCTGAGTAGTGGGAAGACTCAAAGGAGCCAAAATAATCACCTCCTAATAACAGCTCTGACTCCTGGGAACAGAGTCCTAAAAAGATCATCCTTGCTTTGCAGTTTCTGCATCTTCCTCTTGTTAGTGATTAAATCAGACTATCAATATTTGGTGCTCTTGTGTTTCTACAGATAATTACATTTAACACCTTTTATTTATGTAAGTCTTGAGGAAGAACTTCATTGTATTTGAGTAATTTTTTCTCCTGTTTGTCTGAGAACAATGAGGCAGACAGAAGTGTGCTTTCATTCTTCCTTTCCTAATTTAACTTCTCTATTATTATCTTTTCTACCAGTTTCAATTAATTTATTTCTTGGCTATAGAGTACTGTGATGAGCTTTTAGTGAAAAATCTGAAACCAAAGACAGTGTTCAATCACAACATTTGTATATTGAACTTCATTTTCCTAATTTTATTTATTTATTTAGATACCTGACACAGGAGTATAAGTGATGGGGTTTAATAGTAAACGCAAATGCTCACAGGGAGAATTCTGCTGGTTCCCACAGCTCTTGTCTTTTGTTAATAGTATTTCATTAATTTCATTTGAGATCCTATGTGACAGCGTAATTACGATATAAGACTTAGCGAGATGGCATAAAATTACCTGCCAGTAAAGCCTCAAAGACAAGGTCACATAGAGTACAAGTAGTCTTCGAAATGGTGTTTCTAGAACTAAGTGTTCCATCTACAGAAAAAAACCACCCAAGTAACGTTTTAATTTTTGACACTACTTCTAGTGGCTGCAAAGCAGTTCACCAAAAGGATTTCTCTAAAGCACTTTAAAAAGCCATTGTTGTTAATTTAGAGCTCTTTTTTGTTTATGCAGGGCTATATTAAAAATCAGTTTTGTGGATACAAAGCTGGGAGTTAAGAAAGCAGTAAACAGTTCTTCAATCATATACTACCTTTGGTAGGGCAGCTTTAATTTTGCTGTTTCTGAAAAACAAAACTGAATGCTCTGATCCTTTTATGGGATCAATATACAGAGCTACTTAGAACAGGTGTCTGTAGATCATAATAAACCTTATGCGGGCTTTGCTGCTTCTAGATTGTTCCCCAAAATATTTTCTTGACTTATTTAGGCCTATTAGAAACCATTCTTCACAGCCTCTTGTATGTAGGGCCACCCTGTCAATTCCTATAGTAAGAGAATTCCGAATAGGAAGACCAATTTTTTTATTCGTCCCCATTATACAGAAAAGAAAAAAAGTCCCCCTTAGGACTTCATGACCATCAAATGCATTTGGCGAGACAGCCAGTAAAACCATTAGGATATTTGACATGTATTTCATTTATATTCCAAATAGCATAGCAAGATGGGTCCTGTGACTAAAGCAGACCTGGAAGCCAGATTTATGTAACCTTGAAGAGGTCATTTAAACGACAGTCTCCCCAGTGAACGCACTGCGACCTGCTGTGAAACACCTGGGCTCCACAGAGGTCCTGAGCAGCCATTGCTGGCGACGATGCGAGTCGCTGGGTTAATGACATATGAAGTCACTTAGGTATTCAAACATAAAGTCTGCCCTATCCCTTCCTCTACATCAATTTCCTTGCCTATTAAATGAAAGCCTGCTTTACTACCTGTATCGAGGGGGTAATCAACTGTGCATTTTTATGAAGTGCCTGGAGATCCCCGGCTGTGTTCTACAGCATTGCAAGGGATTAGCTGGTGATGCTTCTAGAAAATAAAACATTTTAAAAAAAAGTCTTTAATTGCAACTTCAAGAGTTTTTAAATTAAAAGGAACATTTGTGCCCATTTTCTGGCACTGCGTTGTTAGATCTCCTGCCTTCTAGCAGGAGATAACGTATTCCTTACTTAGGTCAAGAATAATTCTGATAAGATCTTCCTAGATTGCCTTGTGTATATGTTTGTGTTTATATCTCCGTATGTGTGCATACACGTTTATTTTATGGTTTATAGCATCAACAGCGCTAACTCTGAAGCTAGGTGACTTCTGAATTTTTTGGTTTTTTAATTTGGTTTTAGTTTCTTTGTTTGTTACTGCTTTACAAGCAAGCCTAGACACTGCTGTATAGCAATAATGTGTTCTGCCTTCCTTTGCTGTTTTTTGCCTCTTCTTTCAAAATCTAACTCACTTTAAATTTTATATAACTTTCTCCTCCTTTGGGTGCAATATTTTCTTTAGTCTTTGCACTTTAATACTTCCCGTTATTGTTTCTGCTCCTGCGTTATTTGAAATGAAAGGTAAAGAAATGTAGGAGAGGTAACTCAAAAGTACTTTACTCATGGGGAAAGACTAACTTTGACAATTCATTTTTAAGTAAAAGCATTAGATGACTCTCTTATCATCAAGTTATTCACCACAATCAACAGTGATTATGTCTCTGGTATGATGTGGACCTTCTGTCTTCACTGGCTGATCTGTTTTCATGCAGTCATATACGTGGCCTGGGAGAAAGCCATCAGGGCACATGTGGAACATGTGAATCTTTACTAACTAGAAGGGGTAATTGTTTCTCCTTTTGAGCTTTCTGATTTTTATTTGATTTTTATTTTTTTGCTGTGAGCTTGACTCTGCACTTCACGTACAAACTTGTTAAATGTAAACACATGTAATTCATGATGCAAATCACTGGGTGTAATATTTGATTATTTTAGTTAATAATATCTGTGAGATAGAGAAGGTCTGTCTTCCTATAAATCATTAAGAAGGCAAGGAGGGAACCTCCTTTCTATTCTGCACCAGAGCAATGAATGACGCTTGTCCCTTGCTTTGTGATTCCTCTTTCCTGATCTTGAACTGGCAGTAATTTTGTGTAGGGATGGAAAATGTTAGATAGTGGGGACCGTTCAGTGCAACCGTAGTTAGTAATGTCACCCTTACAAAGGCAAAAACGTTCCATAAAATGGGTCCTGGATTACTTTGATTCTTACTGTGACTTAGTTTTACAAATCACTATTCTGACTGAAGGTCTGGAGCATACAGTCTTTTAAACAATTTTAAAATATGCTGTTTCATTAGAATTGACAGAGAAAAGCGGAACAATTTGGTTACAGTGCCCCACTCTACTCCCTTCTGTGCCCTCCCCCTGGCCCCAAACCCTCCAAAACAAACTTCTCCCTCCCCATGGCCTCCCAACCAGCTGTCCAGGCAGTGTAAGACCCAGTCTGTTGAAAGACAGAGGGTATAATTTCTCATTACCATCACAGGAGCAGTGAGGTCATTTCTTCAGCTTTAAGTTTGTTTCTATGCTTTACAGCCAATTCCGTATTCAATTGTTATTTACCTTCGTTTTTGTTAATAAAGACTTCCTAAATAACTAGAAAAGACTAGTAATACAGATAACTGGTTTATTTGTGCTCGTGTTCTTTGTGTTTTAATTGGAATTATGATGACCTTCCTAACTCTAATTGTGAATGCTCGTTTAAGGATCTTATATCCTTTTTCCTTATCCACATACAAATTGCATTCTAACAGGTAGCCAAGTTTTCACACTCTGCATTTTTAAGTGAAAGTTTATTTTAAAAATTTAATGCCAGTGCAATTTTTTTCACAAGATTTGCTTCAATATACTAAGGTTATGGAATCTGCTCTCTGATGGACTCCAAAATGTTTTAACAGGTCTCCTTTCAAAAGGGGGAAAGCAAGAAATAGAGCTTCATTTATGTGTAAATGTCAGGGCTGAGATATTTTTATGCCTTCTCAGGCTAAACTTAGACCAATGTGATTCAGGGCCGATGCTGGAAAGACAACTAGACATTTTTCTGTCCCACGTTGACCATGAGGGCTCAGCAGAGGACTGAGAACACAGCAGGAAGTATCACCAATGGAAGCTCTGGGTGTCTGCTGTGCTTTCTGGGTTTGACTTGTGCATCTCATTGCCAGCTTAGCTCTTTTAACACCAGAAGAAAAGCTTGACCCTAATCAAAACAAGACTTATTTTACTCAGTGTCCTATCTGCAATAGTGACCATAAGTAGATATGCAAGGAAGAGTGAAAACATAGCAAGCAAATATGTATTTCCAGCCTTCAGCTACATGCATCTCTCTGGAATTCCTGAACTGGATGTGATTTTCATCTATTTACTAACCCTCAACAGGAGTATTTTTCATAAAAAACTTGAGCCTTTGTAAGATTTTGGCATCTACCAGCTATTTTCTCAGTGAGTATGACAACTTTTTTACCCACTGCGTGTGGAACCAAGACCCTCCTTGGTTCTAAACTGTGTCACAGTTTCTACTAATTTTCTCGATACGGATATTAGGCTTATGATTCCCTTGATTCTAGCCCCTATTTTATAGGGGAGTATGGACACATCCCACCTTCTGATACATACCCAGGTGATTAAAGAAAGTGGGCTACCTACTTAGCAAAGCAGTTTTTCTACTCCACCTGAATGTTTGGGTGAACGCCTTTTAATCATAGAATCATAGAATCATAGAATGGTAGGGGTTGGAAGGGACCTCTAGAGATCATCTAGTCCAACCTCCCTGCTGAAGCAGGTTAGCCTAGAGCAGGTTGCACAGGAATGCATCCAGGTGGGTTTTGAATATCTCCAGAGAAGGAGACTCCACAACCTCTCTGGGCAGCCTGTGCCAGTGCTCTGTCACCCTCACAGTAAAGAAGTTCCTCCTCATGTTCAGGTGGAACTGCCTGTGTTCCAGTTTGTGCCCATTGCCCCTTGTCCTGTCGCTGGGCACCACTGAGAAGAGTCTGACCC
>VZSC01015398.1:258987-273395 GCA_013398225.1 Steatornis caripensis
CAGCTTTGTATTGTCAGCAAACTTGCTAGGGGTTTTGTTGTTCATTTGGTCCATTTACTCTGTATCTCCTTCAATTCCAGACAGATGTCTCCAGTTTCTTCCACAGTGAACATTAATGCAAAGAAGTTGGTCAGCTTCCCTGTGGCAGCCCTGTGCTTTGTGACCTGGACATTGGTTGGCCTTGATGAGGCTTTGGTGCTTTTGCTGAGGAAGGGCTTAGTATTTGTTTTGGTTCCTTTTTGCCTGGCTGAGTTTTTGCCTGTCTCACTGTGGTTTTGCATTTAATGTACCTTAATGAATCTTCTGTATTTTCTTCATTTGGACACAATTTCAGCTCTCTAAGTCTGTAATATTGCTTCTGATAACCCCTCACTGTGCTGTTCAGCAGCTCTGGCTTCCTTCTGCTTGTTCCCCAGCTCCTCTCAGTGGGCGGTCTGCACTGGCCCAGTGACTCCACCGTGCTGCCTTTCAGCAGCCTTTACCACTGTCTCTCTGCTTTCAAGTCTCTCAAATGTCATTTTTAGCTGCCATTTAGTAAGTTTCCAGATTTGTATGTAATCTGCCTTCCTGAAGTTGAGTGTCACTGAAGGATTTTTTTTTCCTTTTGTTTTTTTATCCTTTTTTCATTTTTGTTACTTCTGCGGGAGATTGCTTCTAACAACTTTGTGGTCACTTCTGCAGAGGTCGTTTTTAGTTGTGTGATTCTGATTGACCTGTACCTACCTAGGACCAAGTAGGGTTTTGCATCTTGCTTGTGCGTTTCCAGCAAGCTTCTCCACACAGTTACTGGCATCTGAGCAAATGTCCTCTCTGCTTCCTGTCACAGTGTGATTTGCCTAGTCTGTGACAGTAGCTGAACCCTCCCTATAGCTAATTTGTTTGCTACCCTTTCTGATCTCTCCTGGCATGTTGTGGTTAGCGTAGCTGCCCTGTTCAGCTGAAAGGTAATATAGACCCCAATCTCATATTGCTTTGTTTTAGGCAAGACATTTCAAGGCACAGGGATTCTGGGTTACTTGCTGAGATAATTAATGTGTTAATTTGATTCAACCGTGACCTCTCCTTGGCATACAATACTATGATTAGTTTGTTAAGTTGATTCAACCCTGACCTCCCCTTAGCATACAGTACTACAGTACAGGTAGCTCATTCTTCTTTTCTGGTTTTGGGTGTTTGGGATTTTTTTTTCCTTTTATTTTTTTTTTAAACCTAGTATTACAATGTCTTGCTTAATGTCTTCCTTCCCCCAGGTTTCTCATATGCTTTGTGTGTCAGTGCTTTCACTTAGGACTAGGCGTTGCAGTTTCTCAATTGCATATTGTTGGAATTCAAGATAGGAGAAACCAAAATGAGTGCATTTGTTCCTAATTGCTTCCATTGTGCGTTCAAAAAATTTGTGCTACTTCTGAATCGACTTAGAAGTTGAGTCTATGCCATCTGTAACTCCAAAGCACATCACAGCACTTCTGTCTTTCTTTTCGACATGTGGGCTCCATTTTTCCCCCCTGATTTTGTGCACAGGATTTCAAAAGTGTACGAAGATTTATTTTTTTTTTCCTGGACTCTTTTAAATTTTTAGAATACTGTATTTGATTGTAATTGATCTATGGAAATTTAAAACCTTTGACCAGATCAAATGCATTTCAAACTTGGCTCGAAAATCTACAGACATATTGAAAATATTGGCAGTTACCCGTTAGTGACTAGCTTTCAGCAGTCAGTGCACTACTGGGAGTAAAGGCCAGACAAATATGAATACAACTACTGTCTGCATAGTTTCCTCCCCTACCCTGCCCTCTTTTCCTCAAGAATTATGTTTATATCTTATGTCAGAAGATGCAAAAAAGGTAGATTAATGGTGGTGGTAATTTAGCAAACTCTCAAGAACACGCTTTCATATATTGTGTGTGCTACCTTGTAATTCCAGTAAAGGATATATATGGAGAAAGCCTCTTACGCTAAACTAGTTTCTGCAGTGCTTTGTATCTTGGTACAAATATATTTTAAATTACAAAATGTAATGGTATTTACCATTAGTAAATGGTAAAAAGACCAGATACATGGGTACCTCTGGTTGTCTGCGGAAAGGTTTGTCCAGTTGATTCGTTTCTCATCACTATCAATGCTACTATTTTAATGAGATGTGTCCCAAAGATACTCCCATTCTAAAGCTTAACTGTTGTCTTTCAGTTCTTTATAACTGAATGGGAAGTCATTTTGTATCAAGAGATTTGGGTTATGGTCTGTAGTAATGGAACTGTCTTTTTTTCAATTTAGCAAAATACCATTAAGAATTAATTTATGGCCCAGCTACATTACTGAATCATAGAGGTGCGTAGGAGTGTTACACTCTGGGTATCCTTTTCGACAAAGTTCTAAAGATAATTTTTAAAGTACAGACACTTTTCTCCTTCATTGCACTGCAACGCATATATATATATATATATATATATATGAATATGATTTAGGGAACATGTTTTTACTGGAGATGCTGAGGTAGCAAAATGTGCAATTACAGGTACACTCAACAATGTGATACTCTGTGTGTGTGTATTGGATGTGATTTTGCATTGCGTAAGAGCAAATGGAACAAAGGATTGTTATTTTAAAGTGAAATAAGTAAGATCCGACCACCCCTTCGTACAAGTGTCAAATGGTAGGTAGGGAGGTAGTTCTGCCTGAGTAAATATTAAAAATACTTAAAAGGCCCAAACAGAACATTCGTATGGTACTATGATGAACTATGATGAAGAGAGTTTTTTTGTGAAAGAGGAAGTGTTTAATAGTAAAGTCACATTTATGTATGTTCCTTTTTTTTAATAGTTCAACAACAAATACATTTGTTCAGAGGTTTCTGGCAGGTCTAGGGGACATGGCAATGCAAAAAAACCAAAAAAAACCCCTCCATCCCAAAACCCGCCAAACAACCCGCCAACAAAACACTACAAAACGCAAATTGATTGGAGAATCAGATTATCTTACGACATTGAAAATTGAAAAGTTCCATTCAGCACACAATACAGGTGTGTGGAAGTGGAAAATTGGCAAAATCATAAAGGTACAAACATTGGAAGGGACCTGAAAATGAAAGAATGCAAAAATAAATATCATTAGAGAAATATGTGCTCTTATTAAGCTTTCTTGCAAGCTGAGTGTTGGGTGTAAAGAAGGAGGCAATTGCTGCAGAGTGTTCAGCTCCTTCCAGTTACTAGTTTTATGTTATAAATGTGAAATCGGAGCTCCTTCAGAAGTTCCAGCGGATATCTCAGAAGCTGAGGCAACAGCGATGCAGAGGCAGTATCTCCCTCCTCTGCACTGCACTGTTGTGCTGCTTTTGAAAAAAGGGGGATTTGGAGCCCTTCTGTCTTCACATTCTGTATTACGTGTGAAATTACTTTGCTCTTCTGCCAAGGAGGAAATGTTTCCTGAAGTGCTTTGTCCATTACTAAAAGAGAAATCTGTAATTTATAAATCTCTGTTCTATTCTTCATCTGCCCTGCGACTTTCGTAATTTCATGCGTGCAAGGTATCTGTAAAGCGCTGCGTAGTGGAAACAGCCTAGATGTGTGAACAGCTCTTTGGATGTCAGGCAGTGGCATATGCTATATTTAACTCGAGTCATTTACTAATGGCAGGATTTCTGCCTAGTACATATTGGCTCCCAAACTCAAGAAACTGGGCTGATTGATGTTCAGGACCTGGCCTCTTGCTGCTGTTTCAAATTCTTTTTGCTGTGGATTGTGATCTGGATGTTAATTTATCAAAGCTGGGATTCACAGGTCGCAGTGTTACAGCCAAGCTAAAAGAGTCTCGTAAAGAAGGGTACATTCATCTTGTGACTGTGTGTAAATATTCTGAGTTCCTGTAGCTTTAGCTAGATGACTGTGTTATCTCATTAACCATTTTTTGAGGCTTTCTATGTTGTTGTTCTCTCTTCTCAAGGATAGACAGACATTTACCGCTTCTGTGATCAATAAGTGAGTTATTGGAAACTATAGCGCTTATAAACTGAAGTAGCAGCATTACTGTGCTGCTTTTCTTGGCTGGCTTCTGTAAGATAGAGTTTGTAGGTGAAAAGAAAAGGCCAGGGTATAAGAGCTGGCCAAAACGCAGACTTCGTTGGATTTAAGAAATCTAATTTCAAAAATAAATTGAGTTTGGACCTAATGTCTTACTGGCTCTAAGCAGTGATTTTTCTATCCTTTCTTTTAACCTCTCAGTCTATTGATTCTTTGCAGTAGCATATTTGACATCTGCTGTACAGGGGCATCCAGCTCTTTCAGCTGTGGAGAGCTGCCCAGGCACTCCTGCCACGGTGTGGAAGAGCAAGGCTGCATGGTGGGAAGGGTGGATGCCCCATCCGATGCCTTTTCTCATGATCCTGCTGTGTGGTTCCTCCCTTTTCTTGCATCGGAGGCTTGCTGAGATCATGGGAAGCAGAGACCAGGTATTACCCATATGGAAAGAAACTGAGCAAAATATTTCTCCACTGACCAGCGAGCAGTTTTACTGAAGCTAATAACGTACTGGACTCTTAATCACAGGATAGCTGCCCCTTCTTCCCTGCATGCAAAGAGGCTATCCAAACAGATTAAAACTCTGACTGTTGTGGCTGTGTGAATAACTAGGCATGCTGGCAGTATATATATATACATATGTGTGTGTGTATATATACATACACACATTTTAAAACTTTTTTTTTCTAATAAAGCTGGTTGTGCTCCTGAGACCTACCAGAATGTGAACAGCTGCCATAATGCCTGGTTTCTTGCACAGCCACAAAAGTTCTTGTTTTCATCATTTATGCTAGCCTCTGCATGCTGGGAAGGACTGCAACTGGTTTTTCTTTTACCCAAGTGCTTGGTTTCTTACTCTTAATTTTGTTCATTTCTTCCTAAAGGCAGCCCTGCCTAGCAGCCTTACCCATGCTTTATAATTAACCAAGTTAAAGGAAAGTTGGTATATGGTAATTCCATTTTTCTCAGGTGAGATGTTCTTTTGCTTACAATGCTGCACAGTTGATTTTAACCAGATGTCTTCTCACATCCCTCATCTCTCCTTACAAGTTTTAGAGAAAATGCAAACCATCAAAATGACCTTACAGTTCTCAGAAAATGCTGATTAATTTTTTCTTGTAAAAACAACAGAGGAAATCATAGTTCTAAAATAAATGACCAGCCAGAGATCATTAATACCCTCAAAAATAATAATTAAAAACCCCCACTTATATTGACAAAGCGAAAATGCAAGAATCACGTTTGAGGAAACTGATATATAATGAATATGGACAAAACTCATAGAAAATGTCTGAGAAATAGCTGACAACACGTAGTGGCTCCTGTTCTCTTATGTAGGTTTAAAACATTTCTGACATAGATGGTTTTTCTAGTGACAATTTAGTGTTCTGGACAATGATTTTTGGTAATGCTAGTGGATGTTCAGTGTAGCCTTTGAAAATGTACAGTATATGCTTTGTTTTGGGTTGTGGTTTTTTTTTTTTTTTAAAAGTATTAAGGAATTCCTGTATTATTTGTTGGATATAACAAAGGTAAAGTCATCTGTATTCTTCATGCTGAGGGATTTTGGAATTTTGGGGGGTTTTGTTTTGGGATTTTTCTTTTTGTCAGTTGAGTGTTTTTGTGTGGTGTGTTTTTGTTTTCCTTCCCTCCAGCAGTTAATATAAATTAGTTCAGAAGAGTAAGATTCTGGAGAAGATGCTCCACTGGGCTATCCCAGCAAAATGTTACTTATGTATGCACAAAATAAAACTTGAAAGCTAATTGCATTGTGTTTGTAGGGTATCCATTTATGGCCACCAAAGTATTCATCCGCTGAAATCAGATGACTGGGCTATAACCAAAGCTGAATGGAAAGAAGAGTATTTCTCTGTTCAGTCATTTCTGGCCATTGAGATGACTCCAGCTTGTACAGCTGCTCAGGTGCAAGCGGTGCCCTCCAGCTTTTTACCGAAGCGGCTGTGTTAATCAAGGGCCTGTGTTAATCAAGGGCCTGTGTTACACCATGTGTGGTGATGGAGAGACTCTGCCTTTTCTCGTCCGGCTCACTACTGCTGCACAATGTGAACTTTGCTTATAATCCCTAGCTCCAAGAGTGTGTGCGACATCTTGATTGAATTTGGAGGACAGAAGTAAAGAATATAGTCAGCTCTAACATGTAGCTTTACTACAGGGCAGGCTCTCGCTTGGCTCAATTCATCAGCCAAGTGATTAATCCTAATCATCATGCATCAGAGCTAGGATACCTGATTATGCACATGCAAGCTATTCATTTGAAAGAAATTGTTATAAAATTTAAAGTGCATTGTCACTAGGCAGCTTTCTGCCCTTTCCAAGCGGGAAGGAGCCACCTTGCCACATGTTGGTGGCCTCCTAAGTTAGGCGAGAGATGCACGCCTCTGGTGCCAGCGCCTGCTCTGCCAGGAAATGCCGCGTAGCCAAGGGGACAGAGGGATAAAGCTGCACTTCATCAAGCAGCAGCCCACTGCAGTGGTTTCAGGGGCTGCAGTTCCTTTTCCTTCATTTTGGAAGCCCATTTGTATGTAGCTCTCCTGAGTTGCTTTATCTTGAAAAATGTGTATCTAGAACGTGTGTCCTCGTGGCTTGTTCCCTGCAATGGAGCAGGAGGTGGGCGATTTGGTGGGCCAGTTCACTTTCTGCCCAGTGTTTTTATGGATTTCAGATTTATCAAATGCTTTTTTTTTTCCCCATGTACTTGTGATTTGACATTAAAAGGCCATATTGTGTGAATTAGGGAAATCACTGAGTACTAGAATGAGAAATGAGCTGAAAGAAAAATTGTTCAGTAATTAGGAAAGTTAATCCACTCCTGGCAGGGAGCCTGAGATTTATGCTGACGTACTGCCATTCAACCAGTGTAGATATAAATAAAGCAAGTTGGAAAAAAATTCTCAGAATTCCTAGTAACAATGACGTGGCTTAGGATCATTAGGCTTCTTAACAGGGAAGAAATGTTTAGTAGAACACAGGTTTTATTCATTATATAAGTTCTCCAATTTTATTTCATTCTTATTTTTTACCTACTGAATATGTGCTGTTTGAGTTGTACCCACATTTCCCAAACACAACCTCATAAGAAAATATTTTAAAGAGCTAAAAAGAGGAGAGCAGAGAATATTGAAGACATCCACCTTTCCTTTGCCTTGTCAAGGAACTATTTCCATTGCAGCGATTGGATTTCAAACATAAATGCAGGCTTAACATTTTTTCTGTAATTATTTTCTACAGTTTGTGGTACTAAATACAAATGTGGAGATGCGTTATGACAAGAATACTTCTCATAAATATGGCAGAAGTGTATGGTTCTGTATTTGAAATTAAAGTAGCCTTTGGCAAACTGTCTGCACAGATAAGGAAACACACTGAAATCTTAGCTGAGTTTATATACAGTATGGTCAGCCGTACGAGACGATTCTACTGTCCACAGATCATTATCTTATGGTATTTTCTAACTCTCTTATTGTTGGTCATTTATTGTAAATTTAAAAACAAAATCAAGCATTTAATTTGAACCTTGAAAATAGATGAGAAAGCCACCGCAAATAGTTGATTTAATCACATTCGGTGAGCGTGTCATTAGCAGGATACAGACGCTGCAAAATGAAGCTGTTCCCCTGACCAACACCATCCCCGCTGTCTTCCTGGGGCTCGCTCCCTGCCATGAGCTTATGACAGCGCTTATGGTGCCTGGGGGCTATGGGGCTGATGCCATACATGTTTGTCACTTGGCACTCTAAAAAGTAAGCTGAGAGACTAATGGTTTTCCTTATTCTCTACTAGCCTTTTTGTTGTCTGACAAGAGAATTGAAGGTTTCTTAGGTCCTCTGTTTATTCTCAGTCCAGAAATAGCTTTTGTATTCAGGGCCAGCCACTGTTACGAGATTTCTGTCCCATTTTTCCTCTTTCTTTGTTTCACATTTCATCTCCAGCTAAATTTGAGCGAACTTCAGATTTAGTTGGTAACTGAACAATTGGAAAATGCTGATAAAATTAAGTTGGAAGATTATAATAAACTTAAGAACTTATTTGAGCAAAATGGTGTCTTGGCATTACCAAACATCATAGATGGAGAGAAGAAAAAAAAGGGGAAGGAGAGAAGGAGGTATACAAATAACAAAGGGTCTTGAACTCAAAACAGAAGTATGTAATATGTGTACACATAATATATAGTATTATATACACATAATATATATCATGCATATATTATAGACTATACAATGCATAATTTTATATGTATACTTTTGTGTATGTATTATATATACACGGAAGTATATAATATATAATTCATCTTTTCACATATTTGAAAAATATTTTGGTTTTTCCCTTCTGTAATAATCTTATTTTTTGTTGGTTTGGACAGATAGATATTAGCCACGATTTGGTATATATAATTTTGTAATAATGATCCTATTACGACTTCTTTTGTAATAGAACGAAATACCCTGATTGGAAGCCAGAGTAGCACATGTCCGTAAGAATTTATTTTTACTTATGTGTAAACAAAACTGTAACACAGAGTCAGAACTGGCATAAGACAGCACTTTTTATAGTCCTGGTTCCAGGGAAAGTAGTGAAAAATGGGGCGATGCTATAAGTTCCCATTCCCAGAGGTGCATCCTTGGGGGAGGACAGGCAGGGGAGGCCTCGCGGCTTCACTGGGGCTGGAACATTGGCGCCTTGGCAGAGGCCTTTGGGGTGAGATGTTTTGCAGACCCACCGGGAAGGAAAGGGAGGATGCCCAGGGTGGCTGCCTACTTACCACCCCGTCGTTGTGGATTTTATTCCCAGAGGGGCAGATGACTGGGTCCAAAAGCCTTTGATCTTAGCGAGCCCCAGAGGTACTGGGAGTATGTGTGTGTGTGTTTGTGTGTGTATTTATATAACACTTTTTCTGTAATGATCCGGGCAGTGAAGAGAGCTAGAAGGACTATCAAGAAAATCTGTATAGACACAATGATTAGCAGACCAGCAAGTGGGGAATAAAGGAGCTAGAAGAAGATACATCTATACTTGGAAAGAAAACCACTGCAGAGACTGTAGATATTCTTAAAGGTGGCAGATCACCACCTGTAGGGAATAGCATGTTTGTCAAATAATGGGGAGGGATGGAGGGCGCACAAGGGACCAGCTTGATAAAGTAGCAGCATAACCTGGCAGTCACATCTGTAGCTGTTGCCAGGGATGTGAGTAACAGTGATCCCTGTCCCTGCGAAGGGGACTTTCTAGTACAAAATCTCTACCACAGCCTGAATTACTCTCTCAGCCATGTCTCCATCCTCCTAAACTGGCTGAGGTCTGCAGTAGAATAACTACTTACAGGAGAATGCACAGATTTCACATGGAGACAAAGCAAAGGACAGACCTTCAGGTGAAGCAGACTGCATGGAGAACACATGGAGCATCAAAGGGGAGGCTGCCACAGCTCCACAGGTGTCAGGAGGCAGAAGGATGTGCTACAAAAAGACGGTACTGACAAAGTGTCATGATAGACAGCAAGCCCTCTGATCAAAAGCATAAAAGCAAAACAAGAAAACAATCCTCAGCGGTGTCATTTTAGTGACTATACACAGTTAAGGTAAGCCCAGAATTCCTTCTCTCATCTTTGTCCGAAGCCCTTAAACTTTAATGGGAATGCATAGTTGCCCTCAACTAGGTTTGCTGTTTGTGCTCTGCACAACCTGCAAGTGATGTCACCTTGAAGGAAGAAACAGACTAAAACTGATACAAGGAGAGACGAGCCTGCGATTTTCTGTCACTTAGGAATCCTCAGAGGAAGAGCAGAGAAAGCAAGATGACAGCAACGAGAAATCTTCAGGCATGAAGTTTACGCCAAAGTGAAGAAATCTGAATGAATGATTCCATTCATTTACCACACAGATACCTAAACAAGACAGAAAATTGGAGAATAAAGAATTGCCCAGCAGCAAAACTTGACCATTTGTGGAAACTGTAGACCTTAGGGTGCTGGTATGATCAACATCTTTCTGTAGGCATGAAACCTGTGGTAGCAGCCATGGAGTGAAGAGTTTAAGCCCTTAAGTTCAAAATGTCTTCAAATGACTTTGCATAGACTGTTCTGACAGCTGAAATCTAACAATTGCATTAGAAAGAAGAGTCATCATATGGTATGGTGGACATGTGCTGGCAGCGTTAAGAAGGTGGAAACTGAATGAGTTTTGCCGTGGGATCAGAGTAAGAGGCCAGGCAGATGTTAATCTACAGGAAGCAGTTGAAGGGGAAAAGGTTTCCCAAGGTTAAAATAAAAAAGTACACACATCAATCAATCATGGAATATAAGGGGCAATTGCGAGACATGATGCCTAAGTGGATAAAGGCAGAGGAAATCACTGCTTATGAAGCAAACATCATATATAAACTGGTGAAACATGTTGAATTTCACTGGGATGGATACATAAATTACATATACATGAAAATATAGTTTGTTACTTTGTATCTGGACCTCTGCCAGAAAGTGTCTGAACTTCTTGAGGGCAGAGGAAGTAAAAAGCATTTTAGAAATTATGAAACCTGGTGTTTTCAAGTAAAATATTTCCACAGGACCTGCTACTCCTTGGTGAAATTGATGCTGTTACTGTTTTGGGAACCCAAGTCTTTGGACCACAGGAGCTGTCAGAAGAAATCCTTCAGCTGGGGAAAAACGGCATTTCAGACCTGCTTGGCTTTGGGCATCTTGCAGCAAGCTCCCTGTGAGAGCTAGGGGTGCTGTGCTGCATGTGCTGCATCCTCTGGGAAGTACCACTTCACCCCTCTGCTGGGAATTGGTTTCACTTGCCACCAGCTGGCCTTCATTCTGCAAAGGTAATTGCAGGCAATTTGTAATGAATTCTGTGAAGTTGAATGGTGATGAACCTGGTTACTGTATCAAAATGAGAATAATGGATGTTTTTTCTGCAGTATATAGTAGAAAACAATGGAAAAAGCTGGAGCTGCAGTGAACTGTCACTGTGACAGAATTGGTCTATAACAATAGCTGGGTATAACCGAAAACTGGATTTTTCTTTAATTGCTCCCTTTCAAAGAAGGTTATAATTTATTTTGGTCAGAAATGTGCTAGCATGCTATGAAGTTGAATGCAAGAATAACTGGAACGTTTAGGACAAATGCAGTTTACTTGATAGTAACCCCCATCGTTAAGAACCACAAAGGGCATTGTATCATTAATCCTTCACTTGTAGACAGTGCAGCCTAACAGAAAACACACCTGAGAAACCTGGCTTCCATTTTTGCCTTTGCCCATGGCCTGCTGATTATCTGTCTCATTTCTGCCTCCTTTAGTCAAATAATGATTCTCATTTGCTTTGACATACACAGAATTAAAGTGCTATGTCTTTAAAAATAAATTAAGCCTGTAATACAGTATAGATGTTATTAAAGTATGCTTATTTTAATCAGATTCCACTGCAATAATGTTTAGCTTATCTAAAATAAGCCCCTGACCTCAGCCCACTGCGGAGCGGTTGGATGCTTGTATTGCAACAGATTTTGAGCACTGTTAGCGATCGAATGGTCTCCTCTTCCTGGGGTGGGAAGTTAGTGAGTTTGAGGATGGGAAAGGAGCAGCCCCCAATGTGTTTCTCTCACAGTTTAGCAGGGTAGCAGCATTGCTAGCTCATGTTGCGGACACTACTTTTACTTGGCCGCTAGCAATATTCCTGGTAGTGATGTGTCTCCTTGACATTTCTGGCTTGTTTTGGGTTTAGTCTGCATCTTCCAAAAGTGTCAGGCAAAGTTAGGAAAGCATGTGCCCTCAGCTGTTCGGACAGTAACTGCACAAGTTTAAGGACCGTTGATAAAGAAGTTGGTATTTTCAGATGTTGTTTCAGCCAACTTTGGAGCACTGTGTTTCAAGTTCACGTCAGATCAGACTTCAGAGGTTGTATGAGAGCATCTCCCTGACTCCACAGTCTAGGCTTAATGTCTTGACCTTGTTCAGGGTAGCCGATCCAAAACGGTATCTCGCAGTCCCGTGTGGGAAGTGGTAGGTTGTTGGTGGTCTGACAGCCAGCTGCTGCCCATGGCAGCCGGCCTAGAGCTTGCCGCCGCCTTGAATGAGTCCTTGCCATGGGTGGCCCAGCAGCTGCGTGGTAATCTTTGGAGGGAAGAGTGGTGAAACTGGATGACAAGTTGCATAGTCTTACAGAAGTTGGTGTTAGACTCATCTTAGCACATTTAGAAATACAGCTGATATCCTCCTATGAGCATGCTGTTTCTGTTATGTGCGTTTTAAAGAAGTATTTTTATTCTGCTCAGACTTCCTGCATGACAGAAATTCTAGAGATTATTTTTGTTCATTAGCTTCAAGTTAGTAGCTCGTGCATGTGTAACTAAGCCAGAATCTCCTGCATCTTTTCTCATTTGAGATTTCTTTGAAGTTCTAATAAATTAATTCTTTGATTTAATCTCAGCATGTGTGCAAGACTGTCCCTGAAATAACTGTTATCCAAAGATTTTAGCTTCTATGTTAGTTGACTGCAGCACAGAATACTTGATATTTTGTCATCTTATTGTTAATAGCACACCATGGGCAAAGAGGTATGTTTTGTAGGTCTGTTTTATAAAAACCAGGTGAGTGACAGGAGAATCCTGAGAAGTCTAAGTTAGAAAAGATGAATGAAAATGAAGAGTAAAATTCTTGGTGCAACCTTTATCTACTAACCATATTGATGGGATTGTATCAGAAATTACAGCAGTGCTATTCTCTCCGTTATGATTGTGTCAGCATTTAGGCAATAAACCCGTATTTTCTGGGCTTCCTATAAAATTCAGTGAGCTGGAACTTGTTGCACATGTACTACATGTCAGCATGGTAGAAGTCTTCTTGAAAGTGAAAAAAAAATTCCATTAATCTCTTTTAAAGTTATTAGAGCAGAATGAAGATTTTATGGTTTGGGTTGCTTGATGTCATGCTTACTGTCACACAAAATCAGCTGAGTTATTCACTGCAGACTTACCTTTGTTCACTAGCTCAGAACCACTACTTACCTGCATGCTTGCTGTGAGCTATGCACCAGAGCATCTGTGTAGTAGCCTTACTTACTGCAGTCTCTATGAAGGGAAATGATTGAAAGCATAGTGTATTTTTTGGGGAAAAACGGATTGATATTCCCCACACACACACTTTAAGTGGAATGGGTTTTGTTTGCTGTTGTCTGTTTATTTTTACTTTGTGTAGTAAGAATCCCCTTTATTTCCTATGCATAGGCAGGCAGCTGCAGCAAAAGCCTGATGCAATTCTGGTGGGAGTAGCTCAGTCTCTGCGTTGGCTTTCATGGCCTCTGTGCTGGGCCCTGTAAATGGTCATTTTCTGGAGGTAAGGCATTTTGCGCGAGGGGATGCAGGGATTTGTTGTAATCCTCGCCCCAGAATAAGATACCTGAAAAGCTGAATGATGAAAAGCATGGCAAACTAAATCTCTTAGGACAGTTTTTGTTAAACTAGCCTTCATGACAATTGTTTGAAAAGATTTGTCTCTCTAGTGTTCAAAATGTATGGAAAAATGGAGGAAATAATTTGGGGTTTTTTACCATTCAGCATACATTTACAGATAAGTACTTTGGAAGATTCTGGATTTCAACAAGGAAGACTAACAAGATGACAAGAGGCAGACTAATATATTGGATCAAGTGTGCACTGATTGCTTTGGGTGGAGATGATAACCATGCCCTGTTTTGTAATTCCAGCCATTGGTATCAAAGCGCAGAGCTGTGAAAAACCTGGAATTTTCATTCTGCAGCAAACTGGGATCTTTCAGCCTTTTTTCTTCCGAAATCTTATCAAATGGTTAAAACATTTGAAAGCTCGATTTTGGAAAAGTTAGCATATTGACTTCTTTAACTTTGCTTGTGGCTAAATTAGAGCTGCTTCAGCCAAGCTGCTGCCTCTGTTAGCAGCAGTATGGGTGAAATTGATCATTGCTTGCTGACAGATCCGATGTCCCATGATACAAACTGATGGTTTGGCAAGGAAAAAAAACCGGTGTAAAGTTTTTGGTCAACTCCAGAAATAGCCTGACCATGAGAAAACTTAGTGTATGGGTAAGGTACTCTTTCATGTGGGTACAAATGACACTGCACACTGGAACCTGACCAGAATTAAGGACAACTACAAAGCCCTGGGGGCGCAAGTGAAAAATGTCGGTGCGCAGGTCATCTTTTCCTCAATTTTACTGGTTAGAGGTAAGGGTGAAGACAGGAATAGAAGGATAATGAACGTCAACTCCTGGCTACGTGGCTGGTGTCGTCGTGAGGGTTTTGATTTTTATGATAATGGGACATACTTCAGTGACTTTAATCTGTTAGGGAGGGATGGGTTCCATCTGTCTAGAAAGGGCAAGGGGATCTTTGGCAACAG
>VZSC01015398.1:276324-318051 GCA_013398225.1 Steatornis caripensis
AAGTTGATTAGGGGAGTGGAGCATCTCTCGTATGAGGAAAGGCTGAGAGAGCTGGGTCTGTTCAGCCTGGAAAAGAGAAGGCTGAGAGGAGATCTGATCAATGCTTACAAATATCTAAAGGGTGGATGTCAAGAGGACGGGGTCAGACTCTTCTCAGTGGTGCCCAGCGACAGGACAAGGGACAACGGGCACAAACTGGAACACAGGAAGTTCCACCTGAACATTCTTTACTGTGAGGGTAACAGAGCCCTGGCACAGGCTGCCCAGAGAGGTTGTGGAGTCTCCTTCTCTGGAGATACTCAAAACCCGCCTGGATGCATTTCCTTGGAAATGATTAGCACACAGGTGTCGAGGATGGCTGCACTCATCTGGCTCTGTTAGCAGCTTGCTCTGTAGTCCTGGATAACTTCTCCTGTGCCCCAGACCTCATCAGCAAGGTGTCATACAGAAGCTTGTTCCCCAGAAAATGCCCTGCCCGGGAACGTCTCGTGATGGGGTTACAAAATGGGGAAGGTTGACCTTGCTCCAGGAAGAGTATTTGTAAGGTGAAGCAACTAAGGATGTTACCTCCGCTCCTCTCTTCAGACTGGTGTGTGTCTGGGTTTCTGCTCAGCGAGTCCTTGAGAAGCCATGACGATCAACCTGTGAGCAGATGCCAAAGCACAGTGACCATCGTGGATGTTTATCTTCTGCTTTCGTACCTGTGAAAATCAAACCACAGTGTGAGCTCTTAAATGCAGCCAGGTAAGAGAGGCTGTACTTGACACTCCTCTCCCATGCAGGAACACCAGGAAAATATCTCACTGTGCACTTGGCATGTTGAAAAAGGCTTGATTTGGAAGTATGTAGGATTCTTCCTCTGCCTTCTGCTCAGTCCTGGCTTGTCTGGTCCTCTCCTGGCCCATGGATGCCTAAAATAAATCTTGCTGCTTAATACTTAAATTCAGACATTGTGAGGCAAATTCGCTGTGTCCTGACTGAGCGAGAGTTGATGAAAGTGTGTTGTGCAAGAACAGATGTGAACCCTTCCGTAAATCCAGCTACAAGACTTTTAATGAAGAGCCTCCTACAGATGATGCCAGGGCTATTTGTGTCCTGCTTGTTACAAATCACTACAGGCATGAACTGCTCCTCATAGCTCACCTGACACAGCTGTTCTGGTGGGTAGATGCTTGAATGAGGATAATGTGGTTATGTCTCCAGTTGCTTCAGCAACATACTGTAGGTAATTAGGTGGTGTGAGGAACTGCAAACTCTTAAAACAGCATTGTAAAGCGTTAGGGTGGGAGAAGGGAGTTCTAGCCACCCTACAGTGGGTGCTACCTTAAGGCTCAGCCAGTGCTTTTTGGTCCCCTCACATGCTGCCGCCCTCTGTAATGGTTTTGCTGCATGATAAATTGCTCATCATAAATACTTCTCCCAGTTTACTGTCTCACTGAAAACTGTTTCTTGCGTGGTCTCTTTTCCACATGGATACCAGTTCTTCCTCACCCTAACACTCATTTCGTGCAGCTTTTAATCTCTTATGAGAAACTATTTCCTTGCTTGTTCAGTGACCCTGATTTTTACCCTACAGTTTTATCCTATATGTATTTTATATTATAGATGTATAATATTTTATCTCTATATTTATTTGGAATAGCACTTTCTCTGCTTTTGGCATGATGGTCTAATACAGTGCCCAGTGAGCACTGCTGAGCTGAGAGTGGTCTTGTATGACCCTGGGAGAGAAAGAGGTGCTATGTTGGCACCCATTCTTTTGCCTTTGGAGTGCTGTGGCTGTGGTGCTCCTTTGGATGCCCTGCTCTTTCCATGTGTGGATGCTGAAATCCATTATTCAGGTAGGCCTTCAGAGTACTTACTTACAGACTTTGTTTCTGTGTAAATTTGAAGTTGCAGTTGAAGAGCAGGGTAAGAGAAGTGATAAATATATTCTCTAGGGATGGAAGGATCTAAGATGTCCATAAAAAGCTTTAACAACACCTGCAGGCCTCCTGGAATAGGCAGGCAAATTACTGCCTCAGACAAATGTCTAGGCTGCTAGATAAGTCTTTGATGAACAGGCAAGTCTAAATGGATTGATACTGTCTTGGATGTATGGTGGGGTTTTTTCCTCTTAAAACATTGCTATTCTATTAAACTGTTGACTCTCCCTCCTCCTTTTGCTCAAGACCATGTGGTACTCTTTCTTTAATAGAAGTTGAAGTGAACTTCTGTGAAGTATGGTTCCTTATAGCTAGGAATCACACTCAAATTTTCTTAAATTTTTGGATACTAGCTTGTCATTTCTCTCAGCTTTATTTGTGGGATGTTATCATGCCATCTTTCTTAGTATGCCTTTCCAGCCCTGGCAATAGGTCTATGAGTGTTGCTTGTGAGTGCTGCCTTGTCTTACAGCAAGGTAGGGTGTAGAGAGATGCTGTCGTCATTTAATCCCAGCTGGCAACTCAGCCCCACACAGCTGCTCGCTCACTCACCTCCAGTTGGATGGGGAAGAGAATCAGAAGGGTAAAAGTGAGAAAACTCCTGGATTGAGATAAAGACAGTTTAATGGGGAAAGCAAAAGCTGCGCACTCAAGCAAAGCAAAAACGAGGAATTCATTCACTCCTTTCCCTGGGCAGGCAGGAGTCCAGCTGTCTCCAGGAAAGCAGGGCTCTGTCATGTCTAATGGTGACTTGGGAAGACAAGTGCCATCACTCCCAATGCCCTCCTGATTTCCTCCTCCTTCTTCCCCCAGGTTTATACACTGAGCATGACACCGTATGGTGTGGGATGTCCCTGTGGTCAGCTGGGGTCAGCTGTCCTGGCTGTGTCCCCTCCAAACTCCTTGTGCACCCCCAGCCTCCTCACTGGTGGGGTGGGGTGAGGAGCAGAACAGGCCTGGGCTCTGTGTAAGCCCTGCTCAGCAGTGATGAAAACATCCCTGTGTTACCAGTACTGCTTTCAGCACAAATCCAAAGCATAGTCCCATACCAGCTACTGTGTAGAAAATTAACTCTATCCCAGCCAAAACCAGCACAGATGCTTGCTAAGGTCTCCACCCATCCCTTACAGAGCCATGCTGTACCATAGGGCTGTGTTGTAACCCAGCCACTTTGAGGTCTGCTACTGTGAATGAAGTTTGGCAGTGGTTGCACTGCTGCCTTTTAAATCTCTGCCAAAGCCGATAGCCTTCATTTTGTGATGGCTGTGATACCAATATCACCTCTCTTTTCTTACTGGAGGAAAAGAGGAGGATGTATAAAGGCTCTGTATTCAGAGGTAGACCGGGAATGGGTTTTACTTGATCTCTGTAGCAACTTGCAAATTAACACTGTGGAATTGGTAACAATTCCCCAAATCACACTTATGATAGTGTTCCTGTGTATTGATTACAGAGATCCTCAGGAAAGGTGTGTGTGAATCAAGAAAATCTCCACTGAAAGTTTTAGTCTGCAAGTAAGAGTCCCTTTTTGAATCAAGTCTGTCTTTCCAAATGGATATACGATTGCCATAGGGTGTGGGCTTGAGTCTTTTGTATTTAGTATAACTCGGTCACTTGTACAGAGTTATCTCACTCAGGACAGTCAATGAAAAAGTTTCAATTACAACTCCATTTCTTTCCAATAGGAACTGTAAATGTATTTTAAGTTGATCGATGATGTTCATGCTTAGCTCACCAAATTTCTCAATGGCGTAATTTATTTTACTTGGAGACCCTCAGAGAATTATTTGGGTGGCATTGGGGAAATACATTGCAGTGCAAGGATCCACTTGGAAGCTGTATGTGATAAAATAAGGAATAAGGCTGTAGCAGAGAAATTCAAGTACTTCAGGTGCATCTGCCAATAAACAAGTGTTATCTACGAGTGCACATCAGACTCCATGGAACCAGGAAACTGCTGTGATAGGGAAGTTGCTTTGGTATCTCAACAGCCTGTCTTATTTGCTTTTGGATGATCCATGCATTGTCTTGGCTGTTGCTAATCCTCTAATTATAGTGAGTCTTTGCCTGGAATCCATACTGCCTCTGGACAGTGTTGCCTGTTGACTAATACCTCATCAGTACACTTCACTTAGCTCTGTTAACACACCACTCAAAGCATGCAGTGAAGATGAGGTCCAGGAGCAGAATGACCTTAATTATCAGATGAAAGGTGTGGTAGCACAAAGGCCTTCCTGGCTTTGCAACTGAAATGATCTTAAAAGCAAAAATTTGCATCCTGGAATTACTGACCCAAAATGTAATTCCATAATAGGTGATGCAGCTCGCTCTTCCAGATGACTTCTGCCAGCTGCCTCTCTCTGAGCACTCATCCATGTCACCTCCTGCATCAGCTTTGGTGTGCCAGGAGCTCCTGCAGTGTCTCCCTGCAGCTGCAGGACCCTCCTTTCAAAAGCAGCTCAGAAAAAGCGGTGTGGCAGTAGCTTTGGGCTTTGCACTCACTGATGCACTTTTTGTTTCTGCTGTTTACCCAGTGTGTGGTTTCTAATTTCGAATGTATTGGATGCAAAATTAAGCAGCAACCTTCCTTTCTAAAAAGAAATGCTAACTTTATTAGACAACAACAAAAAGCTGTTGCAAACTGATTTATTAGAGAGCATTAAAAATATTGCATCTCATTTTTAATGTAAATAATATTTATATATTTCTATATAATCAGACTGTAGTTATAGAGCAATCACATTTGTCAAATGTGGTGAGGTTTAATTGTGCCTCACAAAATATTATTTTGTTTTGTTTTAAGGGTTGGTCTGAAAATACCAGTTGTAATCTGTAGACATTTGGAGCTAGGTATTGTGTTAGTAGTGACATCCTAGCAATGTTTTACGTGTAAGTGGACACAACCTAAAAAAACCAGGTGCATTAAAAGAATCGCCTTTGATGTTGTGAAGTCAAGCACCTAAAAACATGGAAAATGCTGCAGCTAAACCATTTGTGTAAACTACATTTTCCCTTTTTTTAGGCAGGTGGGAGGGAGCAGGTAAATAGGAGGAAACTACCTGAGATGGTGTTTAAGCTTATAGTGGCTTCCACAGTTGCCAGATAATCTGTGGTTTATTTCATGTATAATACACTGACCAGTTAACAGAGGAAGGAAGAATGTGTGTTCAATAAGGCTGAAATAAGGTGTTTGCCTTGTTTATTGCAGAAAGTGAAAGGCAGATACTGAGCAAGAAGGTGCAGGAAGAAGTGTGTGTGAGCACTGAGCCAGCTGGATGCTGCACAAGGACGTGCCCTCCTGGCCCTGCCTTTGCTGCCAAGTTCCTCAACGATGGTGAGTTCAGTTGCTAACTCAGATTTCTCATAAGCCTTTTGCTAAAGCAGTCTCACTTTCTGGACACTTGTTGTTGTGGCATAAATCAGGGCCATGTTTGCTTTACAAATGTAAATTTTTTTAATGATGGACAAATGATGAATGATAAATAATGATGAAGCATGTTTGTCCTCTCTCTCTCTGGAGAGACAGGGGGAATGATCGTGAGTACCCGAGATTTATCCCCCTTGAGGCTGCTGCTGTGAATGTAGAATAAATTTGAGGAACAACTGGAAGAGAAAGCTTGAGTGCAATTGGCATGGAATATATTTGTACAGTTTAGGAACGGCAGTAATACTTAAGATAGTGCCTTCCTTTCCCTCATTTCCTTATCAGCTTATTTTCCAAATGCTGAAAGCTGTGTCACCTCGTCCTAGTGGAATGGATCCTGCAATATTCTTCTCTGCTTCATTACAAAGTCAGCTAGGTCAAATTAAACAGCCTTCAGGTTAAACAGCCACAAATTAAGGCAGATGACTTTGAGGCTGGTGAAGAGTAGTTGCATTAAAGAGTACTTTCTGCAAAAATTATGTTGGATGATAATCTTAAATCCTACCGTGAAAAGCACCCAGAATAAGCTAAAACTTCTAGAGCAGGATTTAATCTTTTTGTTGGACAGCACTGCCCCAGTACAATGTTAGAGGGACAGTTCTGTGTACAGCTCCTAAACTGGGCTTTGACAAGGGAGTTGTGGGTGTTGCAAACAAAGACACTTCAATGGCAAATTCTTAATCATGTCCTGGAGCATGAAGCTTATTTCTTTTCTTTGTCTTCCTCTTTCTCCCCTTCCTGCCCCTTGCCTCCTCCTCTAGCCCTCTGCTGCCAATTTTTGTTGTTTTAAAATGTAAATCTCAGCTCTCCTGTTGGTGTTAATAAGGTTAAAATAAAATGTGTTCATGTTTTTAGCAAGTGAGATGCCCCCAAACTCAGCTAAATTTAAGGCGAGTTCAAGTACAAATAGGTATAATGCATAGATTTCAGTCATCTTGCATTGGGTGCATGACGGCATGGCACTAATGCAGGTATTTTACGGGGAATGTTCAAGAACTCTCTCGGAGCATTGGCAGCCCTACCAGGTCTTCTGGGGGCAGGCAGCTGCGTTCGTTTTTACTTGCTGTCAAACAAGAAATTAGATATTCACTTGATAAACTGCGTTTGCTCCCTTGTTAAACAGTAGTAATGCAGTCAAGTATGAAAATCACTTTTAAGCCAGTAACAAGAAAACACTTTAAGCCTTTCAGATGCTTTTGCATTTGAAAAGTAGTTGTTCTGATAAAGAAACGTGAAACCGTGTGTTTTGGAGGGTTTTTTGTAACCTTTTCAAATGGGTATACGTTGAATACATCACAATGAAGAAAAAGGACATACGATTTCTTATCTGTTACAATTTTCAGTCATTTATCTCTTTCTCTCATTACCAGGATGTTGCATGTGAAGTATGTGGCCATTTTATATTTTGAGTTTGGAAAGGTTTTATTGTGGAGACGAGATTCCTGCTGTGGTTCCTGCTATATGCACAAAGACATGTGAATTTATACTTGCCTCCCTTCCTTTGGCTGCAATAAATCGAAATGGGAGGGAGAACTCTCACTGTGCCAGTCAAGAAATAGAAAGATGTGAGGAGTGAAAATGAAGTTTAAGCAAGTTGGAGAGCCCAAGGCAAAAGAAATTCCCTCTGCTTTTTGCAGAGGAAAAGGGCCTTTCCTTGGATCTCTGCTTAACTGTGGGGGTGTTGTGCAATAGTGCTGTGCTTACCCTAATCAAATGACATTCACACACAACCCCCCTCTGTCACTATGCATTTTTAAAGACTGTCTAATCAAAGCAACTCTGGTGAATAAGTTACATTTGTTAGAAATTTATTTATGTCTTCTTGGTTCCGTTGAGTTCAGTGCGCTGGAAAAAATAAAAACCTACTTTATATTTTTCAGACACCATTTTTTTTTCAATGTATTTTTTTCCACCTCAGCTGTGAATGTTGTTTAGTTTATCTTAAGGACTGTATGACCTGACAGGGTTTCTGTTGAAGTAAACCTACTGAAATCAAAGCTCCCCATAGTCAGCTGGAGATGGGCCCTTTGTGGGCAATGCTGGGGGGACCTGACTCCATGGGTTGTAGGTGTCCTGATGTGGGGTTTTATGTGGGGTTGGGGTGGAGGTTCGGAGAGCTTCAGCACGAGCTGAAGTATTAACAGCCCAGGAGACCATGGCTTATCCAATTGTAACAGACCCCAGCAGAGATGCAATGTATGCTCACTCTCTCCCTTGTGATCTTTTTATTTGTGTCATGCCAGGTAAGATAACCAACATCAAAGACTCATTCCGGTTATGCTCTCATGTATACTTCTCATTAACCACCTCTTAGGAATATTACACCTGCTACAAAGGCTTCTTTTATGTACGAAATAATTGGGTCAGTGTTTTTTAATTTTATTTTTTTTATTCAAGATAAGTAAGTGAAATGAAAGCTAGTTAATTGAACTTGAAGCTTTTCTGTTCAAAGAGAGTAACCCTAGCCAGCATTGGAATAGCTAGCAGTCCAGTGTGCAGAGTGACTCGTGGAGAGACAAGACACCAGTGGGTCAAAGTCCTTCTGTTTCTCAGAGTGTGGACTTGAACCTGCATTCCTCTATTTCAGAAAACAGACCCAGCTTCCAGGCTACTTCTGTCTTTCTTTGCAGAAGATATGTGTATAAACAAATATGTGGGTGTTTATATCTGTTCCAGTGGGAAAGGTGGATGAATCAGAACATCTGAGTTTTTTCGAATAAATGTCCTGACAGAGCTTTGTTGGAGGCAGTTAATCTGCCTGTTAAAAACAACCTCTGTTACGCGTACCTCCTCCTTTGAAGTTGGAAGGTGGAGTGTCCTCCCCCTGCCCCCTCTGATTTGGACTCGGAAGGACCTGCCCTCACACTTCATGGCTCCTGTATCCAGGTAAAGTACGGTTTGCTCAGTTGTGGCTGGATGAGGATCATTCCAAAATTTTGCCTTGATGCAAAATTTTTGAAACATTAAAACCAATATATATTCCAAAACACTGGATAATTGTGTTGTGCCAAGGGCCACTGGGAAGTGCAGTGCAGTGTACGTGACTCACTAGAAATACCTAATGGTTGTTATGCTCTAATGTTCTGTATGAATGACCCAAATATCTCTTCTATTAGGAGAACAAGTAATTTGGGATGTATATGCCACTTTAACTTAAGTTCACACCTGGACTGTACTAGGAAGGTTTCACGGCTGTGTGTTTAATGAAGACTTGGTGAAATGTTCAGAGGTATCTCAGCTCCTAACCTGGGGTGGTGGGGAGCGGTTTATTTTTTCAGTTATTTGTTTGATTTCCAGGTGGCCCTCAAGTAACTAAGGCAGACGCTTGTGCCGACCCCAAAGACTGTTGTGGGAAGGGACAGCAGTGACAGGCCTGGGTCTGTAGGGCTGGGGGATTGCAGGTGTTTTGTTCGTAAGAATTGTGACAGCAGATATCTAGAGAGACTGTGGAAGGCTTTGCTTGTGGTGCCCAGCAGTGACCTCAGCAGGCAGTGGTTTTGGGGTTGAAGGATTAATTCAGCCTTGTTTTAGCTCCCAAGCTCTTCTGCCCTCTTCCAAGGCAGCTGCAGAGAATGGACTTTCAAACTTAACGTTTACCTCCCTTTTTCTCTTGGCTTGCTGCAAATAAAAGATCCTCGAGCTTGGGTTCTCCTACTAAACCACTGTTAGGCAGCACGTTTTCTACCTTTATTAGTCACGTTTAAATAAAAAAAAGATTACTCATGGCAGTGAGCACAGTTTACGGTAACCACCTTTTGCTTAAATGCTTTGTTGAATGAGAAGCGATGTAATAATTTGCTTATAGAGAAACATGCATATGTGCTCTATTGAATCACTCCTTGTGCTGGTGATGGGTGCAGGTTCATGCTCTTAGTTGCTCCTCTGAATACTGATAAAATAAGAAAGTATGTACCAGAAACAAAATTCCTACAGGGTTTCTGAAATTTGTTGTATAAAGGGATGACTGAGGGAAAGAAGAAAGGGAAAAGGCTTTTTAAGAATTACTGCTTTGTCTTTTTTTATGAAAGGATGGATTATAGCATTCAAATTAAAAATCATTAAAGATTAATGAAGAAGAGAGGCAACAGGAATAATTTGAATTTCCTTTGTTACCATATATAATGATAGCCTCAGGGTAGAATGAGAAAAATGCAGAGCGCATAAACAGAAATGTATCCACTAGGACTATACTATTTTTGCTTCCCTTGACATGAATACATAGCTAACAAAAATACTGTTACAGTGCAAGTGCTCACTCTGTAAATAATTTAACTATTAGCTATCATGATGTACAAGCCATAAAAGGGCTGTTGGGTGAGCTCTCCTCAACATGCACAAGAGTTCTAGCTGCTTGAACGTCGTATTCATTTTAATCTTAAGCACCTTCACAAAATTCATCCCTGTAATGATATTGGGAATGGATTTGGCTCCCTGACCTGATGCCAGCATAACACGGCACTTTTGCATCTGCATAAGCAAAGGTGAAGCTCAGTGGAGTTCAGCAGAGCGTGGTTTGGGAGGCAAGAGTAGGCTCTGCAGCAGAGGAGCTCCTGTTAGAATCCTTAACCAGGGCAGGGTAAGAGCATGCTTTGCAATGTCTTTGTGTTGCTACATTTTGCTGCACAGAGAAAAGCNGAGTTCAGCAGAGCATGGTTTGGGAGGCAAGAGTAGGCTCTGCAGCAGAGGAGCTCCTGTTAGAATCCTTAACCAGGGCAGGGTAAGAGCATGCTTTGCAATGTCTTTGTGTTGCTACATTTTGCTGCACAGAGAAAAGCACAGTTAAGACTTCGCAAAGGAAGGAGAAGCAGAGCCAAATGACTGGTATCTCTTATCTCTAATGAAATCCACTGGGCAAGTGGGAAGTAATGCTATGGTGGCACTGGTGATGAATATACACTGAGCTCTCTCTTCACTAACAGCCCTCTTTGTTTTGGTATATTAAAGCCCCTTTGGTTTTGTGCATATTTACAGTGAGAATTCCTTTTTTCTTGATGTAGGTCTTGTACTCTGCTCTAAAGGTGCTTACTTCCAGTAGGCTAATTGTATGACTCAAAGTCATTAGTGTTTATGACACTGAGTGGCTGTAATGCTCTCAGGTCCATGCTCGTGACTGACTGTACATGTATTTCCTAGCCTGTGTCATAATAGAGCCGGGTTTATGATTGCTAATCAACACAGAAGGCCAATTTGCAAAGCACAGCAGATGGACACATAATCAGTCTAATGACTTAATGTCACAAGTGAGATGACCTTGCGGTTACCAATTATTCATTTCTGCCAACACTGTTTCTGACACAGACTCTTTAAGACTGCTGCTTCCCTACTTCCAGCAAATGCTACAGCTTTGCTACCCTAGTCACACTGGTGCGTGCTGAAGTCCCTTGTTGTACCAAGAGGATGGTGGGTTTTGCCTAAGAAAGCTACTGCTGCATTATGCCTGCCTGCTGTTTTGTGTTATCAGTGTTGCACAAAGATGGTCGCTTTTTTCCTTGAAATTTTAAATCTTCCCTGAACACCTTGCCGTCATGTAGTCTCTTTGGCATGTGTGCCATGTGTTCTTGCATTTGTTCTTTAGTTTAATACCTTTATTCCTCCTCTTCCTCCTCAAATACGTGTCACACCTTGTTTTGTGATGTTATTCATGAAAATCATCCTTGTCTTTTTGCTTTCCCCTTTATTACAGAAAAACATTTAGACCTGTGACTGAGTGCTCATTCAGCCAGTAGGACTTGGAGAGATGTTTAGTTTTATGTTGTGCTGGAGTAATTTGAAAAGTTAGGGGCCCAGAAACTACCATGGCCTTGCTCATTCCTTCTGAGCTACCCAATTTTTTGCATTTTTATCCCCTAAAATATTTCAATACTAAAAAAAAAATATAAAAAAGTGTATGTGTGTGTGTCCTCCGTAGTTAATTTTGTATAGCTCTTGTAAAAAAGCATACTCAGATGTGCCTATTGGTTTGTGGGGAGAAGACAGGTCTCAGTTCCTATTTCTAGTGGACTTGTAAGAAGGGACTGAAGTGCTGCTCTCGTTCTGGCCTGAGTGGTGTTTGTTGAAGTTTTTAAAAATGAATAGGTTTTCCAGCTGATATTCTCAGACCTATGAGCTTCTGCCATTTCCGTACTGCAAAAACTTTCCTATTTTCCCTATTGAAAAGAGTCAATCATCACAAGAAGTAATTGCTCATTAGTGCAGAGGGTAGGGAGGTAATAATGTGGCATCAATTATTTAATGTGCTTCTGATCTATTAATATTGTCCTTAGTAGGTGCATTACTGAAAGAAAAGACACGAGGCACTTAAATTCGTTTCTAGGTCTCTGTTTTATCTTTGCAGTTTTTCAGAAAGTTGTAAATTAGGTTGTTAACTAGCTGATTTATGGGATATGCTTATTGTGCCAGTAATTTTCTGCATCAGTTGTAAATTACCTTCTTTTATTTTGCCATCTGCATAATTATATTTTACCCTTTTGCCTGTGTGCATAATTTGTTACCCTGACAACCTTTATCATTCTAACATTTTTGTGGGTTTTGTTGATTTTTCTCATGTGAATGTGATGATACTGAAAAAATAGATACATACCCCAGCAGTATGAACTTTTAACTGACAGCACTACCTAAGGCTAAAATTAACATGCTTGAATAAAAAAATGGAAAAATTGTTTTTTAACTGCACAAAACTGTATGTAAAGTAGCCTTTTTATAAACTGGAATTAATATGGAAGAATCAGCGCTAGTTGATTTTATTTTTTTAAATAGATTTACCCAGTTATATTAGTTTGACTTAGGGAAATGTGGGCAACTGTAATCATTGTTGCACGGGCTAGTTGAGTAGTAATATTCCCGTTGATCATCTCTTTTGAATATAAAAATATCCATGGGAATCTCTGTGGTACAGGTTGATTTTTCAATATGTGCCATAATTAAGTTAAAGGATGTTAATTCACATTGTTTTAAGAAGCTATTTTCTGCACAACTATTGTATAGTCTACTGTAGGGATGGAAGGGTAGAAATTTGTCTCTTTTGTGTATCTATAGCTCACTCCCTCTCTCCCTCTCTCTCTAGACGTGTCTATACATAGTGAGATAATAAACCGAAACAACACCAAAACCAAAAGCGCGTTTGTTTTGCAGTATCAGAGTAGATGATAGAACTTTACCGGTATTAACCTTAAATTACATAGAAGAGGCTTTATTTGTATTTTTAACCTGATAAATGGTGTTCCACATCAGGCTTTGCCACATAGAAACTCCACTGATACGACGTAATGAAATAGGCAACGATAATATCCTAGGACAAAAATGAAAGGATGCTGTCTAAAACCTGATGTATTACGTAGAATATTTTTTTTAGCATTAGGTTACACTACCTGACCCAGAGAAAGAAAGATAGCATGTGTAAGAAGAAAGGCCTTAAATTCTGCTTAGGATTTTTATTTCTTAAATATGCTACATGTAGAGGAATTTTAAAATTAAGTTATTTTTGAAAATTTGATAGAGTGATTTGATTTACAACTCAGTTCCTAAATATAAGTATAGTTTTTCTTTTTGCAGAGGTTCTGCTGGTATGTAGTCATAAGGTGATTGGTTTTGTGGCTTTTTCTTCATTTTTTCTGATGGATGGATATTGAGTGGCTGGCTATTGCTAGTTCTTTCTCAGTCAGTTATTTTAATAGGATTTTGGCTCAAACTTTCCGTAAACTGGAGACATAATGTCATTTCATGATCTTTCACAGAGGCAAAGTTACAGCAGCATCTTCAGAAGCAATCGCATGATTCCAGCTTTCCAATATACTGAAGAGGCTGCAAGCTTCTAGCCTCTGAGCTTTACAAAATGCTGAACTTCTGTCGGTTTCTTAATTTTAAAGCTCAGGTAGCTTTTTTGAAGGTGACACTTGCTTAGGTTGAGCTCATTTACTCACTCTGGCTCAAGTCAAATTCCGGTACCACCCAATGGGCTTCGCCATGCCAAGGTGGTCGTGGCACCAAGGAACTGCTGGAAAGTAGCTTTGTCCTGCTTCCGTCTGCTGGGCCCAGGGTGGCATCCAGTGCCCATTACCTGCTCAGCAGAGCTCAGTGCTGGAGTGCTGGGAAGGGTTGAACCCACCAGTCCCTGCCTGTCCCCTCCTGTGGTCTGTTAGCTGAGGAAGCGCCAAGTCCTTCTTGGTCTGTATTAGCAAATATAGATATGTATTTTTGTCCTTGTATGTGCATATGAAGCAGCTGCCAGAGAAAAGGTGCCTCGTTAAGTTTAGAAAGCCCTGAATATAATCTTGTAAAAGAGAAGCATTAATACATGTTTTCAAGTATGGTAGGAGGCATATTTGTATACGTATCAGACATATCAAACGCTTCTGCTACTCTGGCTGCATTTGCTGTCTACTATGTTTTCCTGTGTTTAGAATGAAAGGCTCACTTACCAGTCTGTGATGAGAGTGCGTAAGCCCTATTTGAGTCCAGAGTTGTGCCTTATTCATTAGGCAATAACTCATTTTCCAAATATCTAGCTGTTGTCATGGTACTGATTAAATTTGTTGAAATTTTTAAACAGGGTTTTATAACTAAAAACACTGCAATTTCTACAGATTCATTCATGTAAATTTGGTAGATCCGTGATTTTGTTCTGTTAATTCCAATGGTTTAATTGGTTTTGAGGGCAAACTTGCAGTTAGACTAACTTCCAGATTTCTTTTAGATATTGTTTTGGTTCAGCATGTGTATGGCTCTCTTGTTAAGTAGTTGTTTATGTTTATGGGCGCCTCTCTCTGGTTTGTTGCGTGTTTGGGTTTGGGTTGGTTTGTATAGTATCTGCAATAACAGGTCACCTTATGGCAGCTTGTTTCTTTTAGTCATCAACTTGGATCCCTAATGTCTAATCTGGATGGAAACCAACTGTCCGTCTAAAACCTTGGCCAGTTACCTGTAATTATCTTCACAGCAAGTTGTTCTTTATTCCTGTAAACCTTCCTTGGCCTTAGGCTATGTGTCGCTTTAAAATACTAAAACTGTTGTTATTTCGCTCACTCTTTTCTCTGAATGTGTCTCGTTTGAAGTTTTTAAATGTTGCAAATCCCCAGCTTAACATAATTTTTAGCAATTGTCAACAATGAATTTTGGAATCAACTTAATGTATTAGCAATTTGAAAAGTTGACAGAAAGTACTGAGTTTGGAGATACACAGGTTGAGAGTGTTTACTTGGCTGGAAGGAAGGGCAGGATGAATTTTACCAATGTTTCATGAACTATATATAGCAGATCTATTTTTTTTTTATTTCAGACCAGAACTCTATGAGCCTGGAGTTTACGGTCTATTAATTGGATGTAAGAAAACAAAAAACCAAAAAAACCCCAGCCTCTTCATTTTAATCTTTCTTTGTATTGATTTAATAATGAAATATAACCCCATACTTTAAAGAGACTGTGTACAGTATTAGTTTTGTAGATCTTGTTTAATAAGCCTTCAGAGATGGGATAGGAATTGAAGGAGCAAATTTCACTTAAGAAAATAACTTTTGGGAGGCAGAACCATAGAAATCTCATCTGCTGGTGATTTTGGCAGGTAGTTGCAGCAATATTGCCAGGACGTGAGAGTTCACTTGCTAGAGCTGAAGTTGAAAGAATTGCAAAATATCAAGAAAAAAACAGCAAGCACAATTAACATGAAACACCCTCATGCATTTCCTTCATCTCCTGAAAAGTTACTGTGAGTTGTCTTTTCTTGCATTTATCTGGTTGGTTTTTCTTATAATAATTTCACTGATTTGTGAGCTGACTGTTTTAGTGTTTGTCTTATTAAATAAGAGTGAGTGTGCATCTGGGTAAAATGAACAGCAAACCGCAAGGTTTGAAAGCCATATACTTTTATTTGTCTGCCAAGGAAGAAGAAATAAAACCCCTTCAGTTTAGAAAGTGTTTGAATTTGTTAGATTTACTGTTTGGGGTTAATATGATAGATTTTTGTAGCACGGAGATCTATAAAACATTTTTTCCTAGAAAGGTGGTAACTTCACTTCTGAGGAACATTTTGGTCTTCCTTACAAGGACCGTGTGATTTCAACTTTAGTTTCATTGTTCTATGAAAGGCAGCATAGTGTTTCTTACCAGGATTTTACTTATCTCACTGAACGTTCTCTTCAAAGAACATACACTATATGAATGAAGTAGCGCAGCTCTCCCACAAAATAGGTAGGGAATTTTCTTTACTGTTGTATCTGCAATTACAAAATATAATGTAATGTGGATGGTCCGAAAAGCTTAGCTGTACAAAATTCTTTGATCACAAAGCTATGAGAAATGCCTGTTACTTGATGGAAAGATGACATGTGAGTACTGGATTTTTGAAGTAACCATTAAAGAGGTGGGGGCTGGCAGAATTATACAATGGAAAGATTTAAATCCATCTTGGCTTTAAACATTGTGGTAATTTATTACTAATGTGGATAAATGTTGGATGAGTATGTGTGGTGCGTGGTTTGAGGAGTACTTGCAATTGCAAGGTCCAAAACCAAGTGGAACTGACTGAGTTTATAACTGTGTTTTGGGTAGAACATGTAAATGTAAAGTAAAGGAAACACTTTCTCAGAGAGATGTTTATCAAATTGTCAATGTTTTTTTTCACTGTGGTAGTTTCATGAGCTTCCATTGATCTGTACTGTTTAAATATAATCCAGATAGGGGTGACAAGATCCTCTTTGAGTGAAGGTTTCTTACTCTTCAGAGAGCTTTTAAGTACACAGCTTATCATCTCCCTTTAATGCCACTGTCTGTAGATTTTAACATCAGCAATTTTTTTTGAAGAATACGTGTTGTTTCACATGCAAAATAATCACTAATGATGATGATAGATAATAGATCAAAGAACCAGACCTTCAATAAGAAAAAGTACTGATGTGCACAAACTGGAGGTAATTTCAGAAGGTGGTAAAGGTCTGATGCAAATGGGCACCTCTTGGACAAACGTGCTTGTTTGCTTGTACGTAACATGGAAAGGACTCCTGCACCATGTTCTTCTCCAACATTAGAATAAAACCTTTCTTTAAATATTTGCAACTTGGATATAGATAAATGGACTTGCACGTTTGTGCGAGTAGAATACTACTATAAGTTGAGTGTGCTACAGCATAGGACAAAGTAGAAGTAACAGCTACCAGAGAATTTGCATTTGCATAATGCAAGGCCAGTTGACAGCTACCAAACCTAAATCGTGAGAAGATGTAGTCCCCCTCTTCCTAAATTAATCTGTAGACTTCCAGTTAGCACATACGGTTTGATGACAACAGCATAACACTTCTTGCTTATGTTAGGGAAATTTGTTTGCATCTGTGTTCTGTATGCAATAAGATAATGTAAAGCAGCTGGATTACAGCACTTGGATGAGGTGCTCTCCCTAGCCCCAAGGGGAGAGTGCCAGATGTGTTATGGTAATTTGGACCAGTGAGCATACCTACACTGCCCAGATCTTCTCTGATGTTAAGGAAGTGTCAATGTCTTTGTAGCACCATGCTTTGGGCCACAAAGTTTTAGCATATTTTTTTGCCTGCATGTTACACAGCTACTGAGAAGTTACTCACCTATAAAATGCTGACAGCATGGTCATCCCTGCTGCCAGGTTTTAGTGATGGCACAAGGGAACTTGGTGAGTGTGTTTACATAAACTTCTTAAGATCTGTCTGATTAGAGCTAAAATTGCCTCCTGATTTATTGGAGCTGGTGGCCCTTAAGCAAAGACCATTAGTCTGCTGAAAGACTCCCATTTGACATAAGTGGGCTCTAGATCAGGCTTCATGTCATTAAACAGCTGTATTTCCTGGGTTTTGGAGATGAATGCACTGGATTCTTACAATGGTATTTGAATTAAGCACTCTAAGTCTCATGTAGAAAGTAATGGGTGATATTCTGTAATGTAAGTTATAGGGGAAATTGGAATAGAAGATGATAATGGTTCCAGAGGGCCTCAGTGGTTATTAGTGTTGTCATCCCTCTTCCCTCTGTCACCTCCCTGAGTCAGAAACTGGTGTGGAGGCAGAGACCACAATACTGGGGACAAATATGAATAACTTTGCAACCAGCTTGGTGAATTCAAGCCTGCTGTGGCTTCGTGAAAGGTAGCTAACTGTTCTCTGTCAGCAACATGCAGTTGAAAGTGTATTTATGGGGAAACGCAACAACAACAAAACTCTGAAGTCGTAAAGCCTGATGTAAAAGCATTTGAAAAGTGTTTAGATTAAAAAAAGCCAACATAGTATACAAAATGATTAAAAAAGCTTGCTGTAGCTATACAAATATAAGAGTTTTCTCATAAAACTGAGATGATAGTAAAGAAGTCTCTCTATATAAAAATTTCTTTTTTTCCTCAGAGGCCAAGGAAGATTTCATGAATTTCATAGTTCTAAATATTAAATTTGAAGAAAAAAATTTACAACATTTCAGGTAACATTTGAAGTGCATAGAACTACTTGGAAAGATGCCTGATTTTACTTCTCGTTCTCATTTCTCAGAAAGCCCTCAAACATCTGATTGCCCAAGTGACTAAAGTCTGGAGTTGTGCTAGGGGATACTGTGCTGGATTTTCACTGTCTTCTGTCCCACTGAAGGTTGAAGCTGCTCTGATCGCTTGTCAAATTTACGCGTGGTAGCAAAGTGAATGTCCAGAAGATCTCAACTGTCCGCAATTGCAGATGAGTATGCTATATAATGTCTCCTTAGCATTTATTAAATGCATGGGATATATGAAATTGTCTCCTTAACATATTTACGTCTCCTTAGCATTCTCAGGAGCATTCTCACTGCCACGTGTGAGTGCTTTCCTGCAGTCCCTACTTAAGCAGCGACACTGCTGCACTGTTGCTTTGTAGATGGCTTTCCCTGAGCAGAGAGAGGAGGTTTTTGGGATTTTGTGGTGTTCGTTTCTTGGAGAAAGGAGTGAGGGAATTGAGGATAGAGTTTAGTAAATCCAAGTAGCTGCCTTTCCCTTTCCATGTAGCGTTTCCTTTCATTTTTTCTTCTGCAGATTTATCCCGTGCAGTCTATTCAGCAGCAGAGAACAGGCAGAACCCAGAGAGGAATCTGACTGATTTGCAAAACAGGAGCGCAGGCAGTATAATTTTCAGATCCAAATTATTTTTTTATGTCCTTCCTCATTTTTCACAGTCTTAGCCTTTAAACAAGTACATCTCAAAAAAAAAGGTTAATCTTGTCAGTTAACTTGATGATACAGATTCAAATCTTGCATTCTAAGCCTGAATAACAAAGGCTGTATACAGTACAGAGAAAATTAGAGGTGAACTCGTTTTCCTTTATTCTTGATTATAGAGTTCAGTGCTTGCACTGCTCCCTTCTCTGAAAGAGCCCTGTAATCACCCTCTGCACTTCCTTTTTATGCTCTCCCACAACTCAATTAAGAACTCGTTAAACTGCACACCTGCAGTGTCTTTACCCTGAACTGTAGTTTTTAACCCCCTGCTTCTATATAATTAGAATACAGCCTGTGGATTTCTTGACTACAGCCAAGTAAAAATGACAGTAAAACTTATTTATGAAAATAAAACTTCCTTGTTGTTTAAAGCCAGTTCATAAACAAGAAGTGAAAAGTTTTTTTGGTGAGCACTGAAGACTAGAAATTATATTTACCATGACTTTCTGAGTAGATAGGACAGGGTAGAGTGCTAACTGATGAATTACTACAGTATGTAGTGAATACCTGCAGTGTGGCGATGCTCTCATTTGAGTGAAGATGATGGAGCAGAGGCCTGGGGATCTGCTGTGATGTTGGATGTAACTTGTGAGATAGCACTGTTTCATGACTTTTTTTTTTTAGTCTACCTCCTTGGCATATGAGCTTTGTTAAGTCTTGGAGGAAATGCTTTCATTCTCGTTTTGGAGGGTCTGTTGCAAGTAGCATTAGGGCTTTTTCATGGTGTTTTGGCAGAGGTTCCCTAAAGAGGGCATTGCCTGTATGCTGTTAATGCTCTGCCATGTTCAAGGAGTACTGTAAATATATAGAATTCACTGTGGAAACATCTGTACTTTATGTCTCTGCTTTTTTTTCCCAGTCATAAAGTTCCATAATTTGCTAATGATGACTGGTGATTTGCTAGTACAGCAAGAGAGGCAGCAAGAATAGTGAACGTACGGATTGGAACAATGTAACCCCCAGCGCCGAGTGATGTTTGCATATGAGCTCTGGGACTTGAGGTATTTTTTTCTTACATACTTTCTTAAATTTATTTCCTTCCGAGTCTAGCATTTAGTGCAACTATGGCAGGGTTTTGTAATGCTTCTTTTTCTAAACTCTCTACTTACTGTCACTGTAGATCCCAGTGGTAAAGGAGCTGCAAGAAATATCTTCTTTGATTTAATAATGGTTTAGCATCCTAAGAATGATTTTTACCCTGTGCATCTTTACAGTGTACTTTATGTACTTTTTCTGCCTACATGGAATAAATTTTATGTGGCACTGCCAGAGAGTCATTTGAGTGCTTCCTCCTCTAAAGTTTTAAGTGACAGTGAAATGAGGGATGGCAGGAGGGCAGAAAGGAAGAGGAGGTGATTGCAGGTTCTCATTATTTAGTAGAAGACAACAGAGACAGCTCAGAAGGACAGGAGAGATGAGGAATCCCAGGAGGGAAAGCATAGGTGCTTCAGAAATGTGGGGTTAAAAAAGGAGCAAGGAAGAGACGGTAGCAGCAGCCCAGAAGAGTAAGTGGGGGAGTTCAATCCCATGTGACACAGAATATTGCCAATTTTCTCATGGGAGGCTTAGCTACAAACAGGCTGACACTCCCATAACAAATGAGGTGTGGAAACTCATGAGGACTGCCAAATGTCTAGCAAATGTCCCAGTAACACTCCTAATAATAATATGTATGTTCAAAAAAGTATGGGGGGAATGTTTTTCCTGGGCAGTTCTGGTGTGGAGTCATGCTGCATGTGACAGGGCCAGCATGGGGCAGAAGCCTTCAGGAAGCGTGCTGGAGCTGTGCCTTGTTCAGGGTTAGCTGCTGTCTCTGGGAGGGCTGCATAGCCGGACACAGGCAGCGGTCTTGTCAATGCACGTGCGCTGCCGTCGCTGTGCCTACTGATGGGTGAATATTGCCTGCTGTTGAAGGGCTGTCGTGCCTGATTCTGTGCCTTAGGTGGTTCCCCGACAGAAGATATCTATACTGCAGATACATGCACTGTAGCATAATAATGACTTCTCCCACTACAAAACCTGATCCAGATTCTGTAACCTTCACTGGGTGTAGCAGATAATGAGTAGATCCCATTTGAGAACTGGTATTTTCACAAATGTATCAAACTTACCAGGAACTCTGAAACCTGGTTATTGCATGTGTTTTGTTGGGGAGGCGGGAAGTCTTAATGTGTAAATTAAAACTGTATGTAAGAAGGCAGCAGGAAAAAAAAATCAGCCTAATGTTGTGGCTACATAAGCTTTTATCAAGGACATGAGCAAATGCATGATTGTTAGTTTGATTGCAGTTCACAGCCAGAAAAAAATCATATGCTTGCTGGGTTCCATTAGGAACACCTGCTAGCAGGAGGGATTCCTCTCTGACGAAGCTGAAAACTCCTTCCCAAAAGGGAGATTTTTTCAGATGCGTGTAAGTGTTTCCCCGGGCTGTTGCTGGTCCTTGCAAATTCCAAAACACTAAAGGAAACCCTAACAAATCGGAGCAAAGATGCAAACTGTGGCGCAGTGTGATGCAGCATTGAGCAGCAAGGGAATCCAGACAGACAGCAGGAGGCCATCCGGCCCCTATACACAAGACGGGAGAAAGGAGATTGCACTAAACCAAAATGGGAATAGAAATAGAATTTTCTGCGTTGTATACCCAGATAGTGATCTGGGGACTTGATCATAGAGTATGAAAGTAGATGTAGCTGACGTGTATTCTCTATATATTTATAGTGTATTTACACATATGTGATATTATTACACATATTGCGGGGTAGGCATGATTAGTGGCATGAATTTGGGAAGGGTCACAAGGCATGAGGCTGTAAATGAGTTATGCACATTCTCTTACATGAAGGGCTGTAAATCTTGTTTAATTTTGCAGCCACGTAAAATTTACCAACAGTTGGTACAACTCCTTGAATATTACTTTTCTGTTGTGACCAATTTAGGTGAAATTGTATTCCCCTGTCCCTTTGGCTATTCATTCCACTGGCTCAGTCAAATATTTGTTGAAATAAAGCTCTCCTGGGGTGTCACAGGTGCTTTGTAGAATGGATGACATGGACCAGAATATATATAACTTACACAAATAACAATTGCAAAGTACCTGTTGACTTTAAAAGATAAGTAAGTGACTTGCACATAAATTTGGAGGTGCTCTAAGAGTGGCCTAAACCAGTTTTCTCTGCCTACTCAAAATGCCAAAGCTTTAAAGTAGGTTATCTTTGGATCCTTTTAATGCTAAATATGTATCCCTTGTTTCTTTGGCTTTGTGGGGAAGTTGTTAATGTTAGCTCAGGCTCTGGATACAGAGTAAAAGAGAGAAGGAAGATGAAGAATTTCAAGTGGCGTGACCAAACCGTATGATAGCACAACAGTTTAGCAGACAGAAGTTTATGGACACGGACTCAGTTTCACAAGGCTTTTTCTTTGCAAATTTGTCACACCAAGAAATTATAGAGACTCGTGGAAGATTTTACTGAGAATGTGTCCTACTTTTTTGCTCTTTCACAATCAATAGTAAAGAAACTATGTTCTCTGGGAAACCCAAGAGTTATTGAGTAGGTTTTTATACCTATATTAAAGATGTTTTTATTTGTAAGAACATTTGTGACACTGTGAACCTAGGTTCTCTTGGAATGTTCAAAGTTGCATCAGAACCTATAAGCCAGATAACTAAGATGCTGGCTTCCAGGAGGGATTTGTATTGTGCAACAAAACAATTGAAATACATTTTCTTAATGGTGTCCGAGTTAGACTCATGAGATCGACATCTTTACGTAAGTATTTTTGTCAAATCAAGCAGTATTTATGTCACGGTACAGCAGCTATGTTCATTGGCATCCTCTGACTCTAGGCTTTGGTGACTGTGATTCGTTGCTCAGCTTTCTCTTTAGTGGCCAGTGCTATTTATCCTCATACTAAAAATTCAAGTTTGCTTTGTATCACTCAGTGGGACATTTTGATATTTTCTCCTGAGTTGTGACTAACAATGAGATAATTCAGCAAAAGAAAAATCCAGGATGTTGCTTGGTAAACAGGATGTGCTTGGAAATGCAAAATGAAGACTGCCCATGATTTCTTTATTGTGCCCCTCTGTGCTACAGAGTTCTGCATATTATTCCTGCACAACTGCTGCCCTGTTCACTGCTCATAGAGGAGCACCTACAGTAATTCTTCAGTATTTTTATTTAGTCTGAAAAGAGTTATTGCCCTATTCATAGTACACCTGTGCTCAGAAATGAAGCAGGTATTGTCCTCCACAAATTATTGCCAGCTTTAATTGTCCGTCTGTTTGATGTCAGGCAAATTCAACAGGCACAGGTGCTTACACCGGTCTCGGTTGAACCTGTTCAGGATTGGTTCATAGCATAAATCTGTAATCAAAGAAGAAAAAAAAAAAGATAAAAACTGTTTTATGAAGCCTGAATACATATTGAATTTATGCATCGTAGACAATTAGAACACATAATTCTTACAATGTAAAAGAGAAGTATCAATGTTAGAGTTCCATGCTGGAAGTACTTTGGCCTTGAAAAGCTTGCTAAGGGCTGTCTCCCATAGAGACTGAGTAATAGCTGGCTTTAAAAAAGGATTAGCACATGTGTTGTTTCATGGAATGGGGCCTAATCCTGACTATGACTTTTAGGTTCTGCCAACGTGTAACTGCTAAATAAGATGGGAAACAAATCAGAAATCTCCTGAGGTAACATCAAAATTGTTGTAGTAAGAGGAATATTTTGAAAAGGCAAATAAAGCTGGTGAATACCGAAATATACTTTTCGTTGTGAGTTGACATAACTTTTTAATTGTGCTTCTAAAAGGTACGATATAATGAATTAGTTATTAAGGTCCCTGAAGCAGCTGTTGTCTGTGAACAGTTTCTAACTGCTAGTTATGATATTGTTTTCAGGACTACCTTGTGGATTTTACAACCCTAGGCAATGTGAAACCTTTAGAGAGTTTTTACTGAAGCTGCATGCTCCTGGTTTTTTTCAGTTCCTGTATGTAGTTGCTCCGTGGTGGATGTGCACTCTTCAGCTTAGCTTAAGAGGGATCCCACAACTTGTTAGCTCATCTCCATCAGGAGGAGCTGGAGATGAAATCCCCCTGTAGAGCAAGTGCCCCTGACATGGGGACCCCCGAGGTCGGTGCACCCATCACACCTGCAGATGAGTGCTCCTGCAGAGGGCTGAGCAGTGCTTTGCCAGCAGCTGCAGTTTCGAGGTCAGTAGGGAGTTTGGGGATACCTACTGCTTGCCCTGGGATCTTTCGCTTCTGTGAATCCCTGAAGGCCTCAGAAGAGCTCGTATTGATAGCTCCACTGCGGACTCGTCAGTGTCAGTTTTGTGATTTGCTGCTTACATCAATCCAGTTGTAATTTCCCAGTGTCATTTAAAGCGTGGTGGGCTAATGCTGCTGCCAGTGTGCTGGCATGGAAAAAAGTAGTTACTTCTACTGACCAATTATGCCTGTAAGGCAACTAGGCGAAGATATGGTCACTGTTCATGACCCCACAGTGCTTTCAGGCTGTCCGGGTGTCCAATTTGGTGGGGCATACACCCATCTTTTTCTGTATTTCCTGCTTTTCTGTGAGACGGCTCCAGTCAGCCACTTCGAGTGATCACTGTGGGAATGCACTCTGGGAAGAAAACATTAGAGTTTAAAGAACTTGTATTATCCTGGATAGGGTGCCGCACTCAAACATGCCTTTGCAGTGGTTTGAGCTTACCTATCACTGTTACGGCATTTTCTGAGGTTATTGGCATGTGCTTTGAGTAACAACTGTCTCTCCACTGCTTTCTCAGAAAGGTCACAAAAGTTTGCAAGGCCAGCATGTAATCCCAGCAAGTGCTGCTGGGTGAAGCATTTGCGCTGCTCTATAGACTCTGGAGGGACTGAGACAAAGAAAAGCTAACTGAAGGATCCAACATCTTTAAGAGTGAAAATTCTCCCTCTGACAAAATTCTGAAAAATAATTGACCAAAAAACCAAATTCAGCACTGGCATAACCAGGTGCAACTACAGCAGAATGAGTAGAGGCTGGTGGAGAATTTAATTCTGTGGGTTTGTGCACACAGAGCATATACTTTCAGAGGAAACTCATGCATAATAGAGCAGGATTCATGGTTGTAATTGTGCTGACACAGAAGTTGCAGGATCGGTGTGTACAGTCTTTGATGATCTATGTCACTGATTTTGTTTCTCACTTTTAACTGCATGTGTTGAATGCAGAGTACATCACATGACTTCCATCATTACTTTTTGTATTTCAAAATATGGCAGAAATTTTTCTGAAAATGGAGATCAAAGGTAGATCTCAGCTGATTTGCATCTATGCAGTCTTCAGAAAGCCTGCATGTGTATAGTCAAGAGGCAAACTTATCCCCATATCTTTACATTTTAATGTTATATCTATATTGAAAATGTTTTTCTACAGTGTAAGAGATTGTTATTGTATTTCAACCCCCCAAAATTATCATAATACAGCAAAAACGATTGACACTTTTGAGTTTCAGCCCTTGCTTGGGAAAAGCTTTTGCAGGTTATTTAAGTCAAAGTTCAAATGCTACTTTGATCTGAATGCCTCTTTTTGGACTTGTATAAACACACATAAATAGAGAACTTTTTTCCTTAAATCAAAATGTGTTTTTCCTTTTTTCATCTAAGAACATTCTTCTTTCAAGGAAGCTTTTAGAAAACTTGCATCATAATTCTTGTTTTGGTTGTAGGTAAAAACTTTGTCTGGGACTATTAGAATGGAAGCAAATGAAGTTAAATACGGTGTCCAGTGATTATTTTTCCCCTCTTCTCGTGGATTTCTGATGATTTCCCATAGGATTAATTGCTAAGCCTTTAGGAAACCAGATCCATGTGCTTTTACATTCCCTAAGAAACTTATCCTGCCTCAAGCAAGAAGGGACAGCTCAGCAGAAATGCTTGTGCATAGACCATATGCCATCCTTAACCTCACAGCACAAATCTGCCTCTGGAAGCAGGGCGTATCTCACTTCATCACCAAACTTGTAAGATTCTTGTGTTTGTCCTTTTTCAGTTGTTTCCCAACACTTACTAGCCAGCTCACTTCTATTCTAAGTAACGATTGCTCAGCTAAACCCCCTCACTGTGGAGAAGGTTTGACTATGCCAGGCTCTTTGATCATCTGTATTTTACAGTGACATAATCCTCCTCTTTTTGAACACAGATTAATGGCCACATCTCTTCTGCCTACCTGTAGCTACTCGGCCAAGTTATAAAATCAGCACCCGTCGAAGGCCAGCCGCTAAGCAAGAGTCCTAATGCTTGACTAGTCAGAATGTAACTTGCCCACATGGTACCCCTTACTAAGCATTTAAGCCTTGTGATGCTAATAGGTATTTAGGATGTAACCCAGAACCGTAAGCTGCAATGTTTTCTTTGAACAAGCTAAGTAGCAGACCCTGTAAAGCCGTCTTGTCAGAAGTCTAGGATGACAATTGCAGAGTTGCCTATGAATGAGAATTATCAGTCTCAGAAGATGCATTTAGCATATTGTGCTCTCTGCACATACTGTATAACTAGGCAGGATGCTGAGCAAGTGTGAGGCATTGCAGGGAAGAAGGGCAACATCATAGGGATTGAAGATGCTGTTCAGCTGCTATCCAGCAATCTCTGAAACAAGAAACAGTCCAGCAGTCAAGGGGTTATTTGGGTTATTGGTCATGGATACACAGCCTGGTTTGTCTCATCAGCAAGTTCTGGGCAGGCATACAGGTGCCTCTGGCATTGGTTGTATGTGCTTAGCAAGTTATGAGTCTCTCTCCTGTGTCCTGGCTGATGCAAGGCAGAGAGCTGAGCTGACAGTGGGATGGGAGGGCTGTGTCTCTCCTTCCAGCTGGAAGTGAGCAGCTTCTTTGTGCATGAGCTCATCTATACCAGCGGAGTGTGTGGGGCCAGGCTGGCTGATTTAAAAAAAAATTGAAATGTGTTGTACAGTGACACAAATGATAAACTCCCAAGTATGTCCTTCATTTCACATTGAAGATTACAAGGGCAACTAATACATACATTTAAAATTTTATTTGAATGCTGTTATTGCAGATAGGCCTTATGGTGTATTTCCAAATAGGTCTGTTACCTGACTATGACCTAAATCGACTCTTTCACCTTGCACAGAATCAATGAGGTTGAAATGACCTAAGTACAAAGTCAAGTCATATTACTGAAATGGTATGTGTTATTATTAACATGTTATCTCATTTGCATAATGAAATCAGATGGCTTTAGAATGTTTAAGCTTTTTTATTTTTGATGTAATTGTCATTGTGTCTTTCATTATTAAACTATAAAATGTTACAAGAATAATGTGTATGAACTTCTGGAATGATTGATTTAAAACTGAAAGCCAGAGCAAATTAAGTGCCTAGTACTGATGTGATCTGGCACCAGTGAAGGACAATAATGGTTTTAAGACTAGTTTATTCAGCCTAAAGCTTATTTTTAGGTCTAATTTTAAAGTAAGACTAAAAGCTTAAGCTATGAGATAGACATGCCCTATGTAAGATTCGCCAAAGTTTCCTGCATACAAACGATTGAGTCATCTGGAAAACAATGTAGAAAGCAGGTAATTCTTGCTTAAACTTACATTAACACTGCAGCTGGGGGTAGGAATTGGACTTACTCTGTAAGTTTGTATGTTCAAAATATGGCTTATAAAGTTGAAATCAATGAGCACTCAGCTTTATGTGTAAATGTGGTAATTAAAGAAGTAGTAGTTGACAATGTATAGCTATTTGTATTCATCTCCATGTGAGGTGCATGCGTGTTTTTGCACATGTAACTCCTGTGGTCTGCTTTATACTGTCATTTCAAAAACATCTTTTAGTCTTGAATAAGCTGCAGCAGATCTATGCTGGCTCCTCAATAAGTTGCTAATAATTTAGAGGCAAAAATGTCCTGCTTTTGTCTGGAGCATTTTCTAAAAGGCACTGAAAGCACTAAAAAAAAAAGCTACTGACCCTAGTGGAGCTGGGGAAAACCTCAGCTTACTCAGTCTTTTGTAAGCTCGGCTCCTCAAACAGCACTGGCTTAAATGAACTGTAGATTTTATGACCAAGCTTCTTATGACACTGAAAAAACATTTAAGTAAACCTGGAAAACAAGAGCTTTCCAGGAAAGGATTTGAAGCAAATAGCTTTGATGTGAGAGGAACACCACAGCAAAACCTATTCAGAAAAGTTCCTTGAATAAGTCTGGTGAATTGGCTGTAGTTATAACTTTGCAGTCTGTGTATCTTGGATTGCTAAGGGCCTGCCATAACATGGTAACTAAATACAATAAAAAGCATAGAATAAAAAAGGATGTACAAAGTGTTGAGCTGAAGAATGCTTGCGGGCATGCTAAAGGCTTCATGGGGTCGAGGTGAAGTCTCAGATCCAGCCTCTGCAGCAAGGGTAGCAGAGGTCAAAGCCTCTCTAGTCACTCATTCTTATCTGAAGGCTGAACAGGGCTGTGATAAGTAGATATTAATTAGCACCAATTTACTACTTTTCTCAGAATAAGTTGACAACTTGAAAGGAAATTATTGTGTAAGTGTTCAGCGCCTGGTTTGCCTTTAGCAGCCTACGTATCTGCTTTGCTGTCATGATGAAAGTTTGTGATTAACCTTAAAGTTTACAATTTACAGTTGAAATAAATTGCTTGCATATCTCTAGTGTAGTCTATGGGCTGAAGACAGCAGCAAACAAATTCAATCAAGAGAATTCTTTAAAATTAACTCATATGGAAAAAGAAGTTACCAAGCAATTCAACCTAAAATTTCCAAGTGTACCTTATTTTTGATGAACAAGGCCTTAGCTTTTGTAAGTATTATTCAGAGCTCGGATGAGGTATTGCAATTCCATTTTCAAGAACAGATAGGTTTTAAAGTTAGAATGAAAGGTATTTGAATAGGTATTACTATTATAAAGACAAAGAAAGTATCTACCGAATCAGACAAAAGTAACTTTTTCCACTTATAATTTCTACAAAATTTTGAGAAGTTGCACAAGTATTGTCAGTAGTAGATCTTGCTAAACAGAAATCTCAGCTCTACAAACTCTCCGTGACCTTGAAGATCAGACAGTGATCCAAAGCACTGATTGTGGCATTAAAGAGGAAAACTTAAGATCTTGGACAATTCCTGAGCTCTAGGAGATACTAAATCTAAATTTTTTTTTTTAGTTTGTTTTCCTTAACAAACTAGTAATCCCTTCCTGACAAGCCAGTTCTGCATTTGTTCTATTCAGGAGCATTGTAGCCAGGGACAGTCTAAATCTGCTGATATAGAGCTGATTTGGCATATTGTAGTACTTTCATCTGTTGTATTCTTGGGTCGGTGTTGTTTCTGGTAGGTGTATGATAGACATTGCATAGAATATGCTGCCAGATTTTATCTCCCTTGCTTTGCTAGGTGGTGTCACAGTACTTCTTACATGCTCCAGTGCTTAGAATTGGCATAGAACCACCAATTCCTCTTTTCCTTTATGCAAGTATTGGGCTGCAGCTAGAGAAGTTTCAGGATGGAGCCCCTGCAAAGGGAGGGAAGTTTTCAGTGTGCATTGAGCAGCAGCAGAAGTCCACAAAGGAAGGACTTGTAGCAATCTTCTGAGAATTTGCAGCTCGTGCAGACAATGTGAGAAGCTGATGAGGTGAGCAGGGAGCAGACCCAGCCAAACCTCAGAGGTGTTAAAGCGAAAAACTTACTAAGGACCACAGGAAAAAAACTGCGTGGTTTGCTGCAAGCCAGAAAGCCAGAACTGATTAAACCTCTACCTGAAAGCATGAGTCTGTCCTGCAAAAAGCTAAAACTCTGTTCCAGTCAGGTCCCCATTGCACCTGGCGTAAGATGTAGCTTTCACTTCCCTGGTCCAGTTATATAGTGCAGAGTCAATGTGTGCTCTGAATGGGTGCAGCCAAATTTTTTATATGCGTTGAACTGAAAATTCAATTTGGAGCTGAGAAATCTTTGTTAGTGAAACTTTTTTATTAAAATTGGTAACTTTCCTAAAAGGTCGTGCCTCAGTAGAAAAGTGCTAGATAAATCGGTGCATTTGCAAAGAAAAATCTTTAAAAAGTTCTCATTCAGCTGTACTTCTGTTCCACACAGTGTAGGAGGATGGGTTTTTAAGATAAGCATTTTTATATTCCAAGCTGGTGAAATTAATAGTCCTTTGACTGTTGTACCTTAAGGTTTGTTCTGTTTTTACAGGTAACTATTTTAAAAGCTTGAAATCCATTGAATATGGAAGGAACAGCTGCGATAGCAAATGTACCCCTTGATGCAAGTAGCATAAAACATGAGGAGGTCTGGAAACTGAAAAGTTACTTTACTTTCAGGTGTCGCAGACCCTGTAGGAAAACCCCAGACAGGTCCCGTTAGCAACCTGTTCAGAAAAAACAAGTTGTAAAGAGAATCTTTTTTGAAAAGGTTCAGGCATATGTTTTCAAATAAATTAGAAAGTGACGTTGAATGTTGCATTTGCGTTTGGTGGAGGAGAGAAGGAATAACTATTATTAGCAAAGGCCTAGGCTGGAACTGGAACTTAATCCTCTCAGAGGCATTTTCCTACTCAGCTGAGCTTTGAAAGCCAGTAGTCACGGTGCGTAAAATGCATAGTGTTAGGAACGATCCCTTTCTTCACTCAAAGTCTATTACCGGAATTGAAGACAATTAAGTATGAACAATGTGCAGAAACGATTGGGACACAAACTGCCTGTCTTTAATATTCATTTATATGAACTGGAACATTACTTTTAAATCTAATAGCTTTTGCAGTAAAGTCTAACTGAAATTTTGTTTGTTACCTGTTGGCCTCAGAAAATATTGCACATCTCAGCTTCACTTGTGTTTTGCTTAAAGGAAAAAAAGATAAAACTTTGCGGTTCTGCATTAGCTTATAAACTACAGCAGCTCCTAAACAGACCACTTCTCTTTGACCTCAGTGGGTTTCTTAGATCGGGGAAAGGTCTATTTCCGTGTCTTCTGGAAGCAGTTGCACAGAGCCTGATACGGTTTTTCCATTCTATTTTAAATGAGAGGTGCCGTTATGTTGATGCAGTCTTGGCAGTTATAGCATACACACATCTAAGCATATAAGCATGTGTATATAAAGTCCTTTCTAGTGCATTTTATAAAATACACTGGAAGCAAAAACAAGGAAAGGGAAGAAATGGATGGCAATAGCAGCATAAAGGCACCTGGCTCATCACTTCAGCTTCTTTTTTCCTTTAGTTGTATCTCCTATAACCTGGATGCGGCTGGGCAGTCTTTACATAGATCACCATCAACATTTTCAACTACGATGCATCAATGCTTCTCCCTAGGTCGGAAGTGGGTTGTATTAATCACTGGAGACTGGTATTAGCTCTGTTAGGCATTTATTAAAAAAATTTAAATGGAACGGATGCCTTGTTTTGGTACTGTTCACTGATGCTCCCATATAAATTATTTAAAAGGGGTCCACGGAAGATTCCTTCCCTACCTTGGACTGCTTGTGGTGATGTGGAACCTGTCAAAGTGAGAGACTGAGAACAGTACTGCTGGTTTAAATGAAATTTTGCTGAAGCATTTAATTACAGCAAGAGAGATGGAGATAACCATTGTCCCAGAATGTTTGCTTTGTTTTAAAAGGCGTACATATAAATATCTCTGCAGTTGTTTAAAAAAACCACACACAAAAAACCAAATCACAGAAATCCAAAATCAAGATTTCCTTATAGAATTATAAGAAAACTGGAAAAACTTAATGAGAGTCATGGAAAGGTTGCTGTGGAAACAAGTAAAGGAACAGCGAAAAACATCTTTGAGGAGATAGGTCAAGAAACTTAGGTCAAAGAGATCAGATATGTTTAATTATAACCAAGGAAATCTTAGGGGAGGATTTTTATCTTCATTTTCTGTGGAAAAGTTCAAGAACAAGTAAAGTTTCCTCTGTATTAAATGCATATACTTTGTAGAAATCAGTAGGTGAGTTTATGCCAAGAAAACAAAATTGATGAACAGAATAATTCTGTAATTGGGAAAAAATAGTGAAATGAAGTTGCGGTCACAAGGATTGCTTGATTGAAGAAAACTGTCCGTTTTTTCACTGCTTACAGCGTGTGCTCTGTGAAGAGACACTGATTTGCGTGGTCAAGTACACCAGTGAATGCGTGAGGCATACCTCATGAACAAATGCTATCTGTGCTGGTAAATCTGCTCTCTGCAGTTTGTTGGATGGGATATCTAGCAGCAGAAAATGACGTTGTGGCTCCCAAAGATGAGATGCCATATAGAGAAGTTATGTATTAGTAAAGCTGAAATCCGTATCAGGATTTTCATCAGGATATATCATGCACTCATCTTTTTTTATGCCCTGGTTGATGTGCTGTAACAAGAATACCAATAAGAATGGTAGGAGGAAAAAAATCAGGCTATTCATAATGCTGGTGCTCAGGCAGTGCCACCTGAGAGCTGCAAGCACGAGTGCTAGTGTGGCAGAATTTATGAGCTGTTGTGCACTCTGCTATTGTTTTGTGCCTTTTCGTGCAGAGCGTAGTGGCCATAAATTGGCTCAAAGCATCCAGGACTTACTGCTGAATCTGCTGTCAAGTTTTAATTTTGGGTCTTGATCATGTTGTCTCTTCCAGCATTTTCAAAGTCTTGTTGGAGGAGTTAGGGATGTAATAGGAACGTCCCGTGGGAGACGAGTCCCAGTAAAGGGCATAAAGGTGGCATAAAAGCAGGAGGCCACTGTTTTTACCCACAGACCACCTTCATTTTTCAATTGTATTTTTACCACGTCTGTCAACAGAGAAGCCTGATATACAATTAACATGTTTTTAGGTGCCCTGGATTACAAAAAAAGAGGAAGATGCAAGGTAGATGGCATAGTCGATATGGTTCTTCGAAGGAGCAATACTCTTGTTACTGCTCCCAGAAGCACGTTCCTAACAAACTGAGAATAAATGATGGCTCTAGGCAGTCACATAACTTTCCTCAAATCCAATGGGCAAAATGCAAGTGAAACTGAGAAGAATTTCACTTTATTTCACAATATTTCACTTCCTATTTCACAATTAGGAAGAATTATGTTTAGAAAGAAGGTTAAACGGCATTCAGAGTTTTGAGGTGGACTTTTTCTAGGCAGTTGTTAAATGTGTGTACATAAAATCCTCTACTAGCAGTCTTTTGCGCAAGGGTCTGTTGCAGCACAGACGTCGTTTTGGTAATGAGATGAGACTTATTATGAGACTGAAATTAATTTCTCTGTTAAATTTATCTGTGTAGAGCAGTTATAAAATTGCTTACAGCAATCAAGATTCTGGTAGCTTGCCAGCTTTTTAACAGATAAGCAGTTTTGAAATAATTATTTTCCAATAGTGTCATTGAAGTTGAGAACATTTTTGTTCCTCCTACTCTTTCAGTTTTCTTTTTAATTAAAGGGAGGGAGCACATTTCTAGAAATGTATAGTGAACAGGCTGTGAATACCAAGTGTGTATATTATACTTCTATTCTCCTTTCAAATATTCCCATGAGACATTGCAACGCTTCAGCAGCACAACTTCTGCACCGTTCTGTTACGTTTTTAGTGATATTTAAGGTATGTTGTAACTCATATCTATAGTGCTATTAAGTAAATCTATCCATGCTTTATATGAAAATACTTATACGCATCTTTGTATTTAGCTGTGAAAGAGCATCTATGCTCTAAAGTTACGTAGAAACTAAAATTATGGAAAACTAATTAGTGGGCATGTTAAAAAGCATTTCACACCTCTAATCAGCGTGGTTGTACCTAAATGCACATGTACTGTGTGAAGAGAAGGGAATGTAAGGAACAGATTTAACTCTTCTTGTGTTATCCTGTGCTCTTTAAACCAACATCCTACCCCAGTTGCTGTGTGGCGTCATCACTTTGAGATGCTGAAAGGGCTGGAGGCCTGCTTCTCTTAAAGACTTGCTGCGGGTGTTTGGGAGGAGCTGGAGGACTTTATTTCCTTTTGGCAGTGTTTATAAAGTCCAGCAAGAGTCATGCACAGTCTCCCTGCAGGTAAGATAACAATGCAAAGAGGGAAAGGCGGGAGAGAAGAGATGCTTTCAAAGGCAAAGGCTTGAGTGTTTCTCCAGTGGAGAACGCTGTTCCCAAAGATGGGCAGAGCGTGGCTGTGTGCGCGGCAGGAGGGAGGGCAGAGCTCACTGCTGCGCTTGCCTGGGCAGAGGGTGGCTGTTGCTCTGTGGGGAAAGAAGGGTGAAAAAAAAAAAAAGACTGATTAGGACATTTAAGACGTTGTATGCAAGAATATCTGCAGTATGTGTTGTCTGGGCCAGCAAGAGGTGTGATTGGACTACAATTTACTTGTTTAGAATTATGAGTGTAGTCACTGCAAATTAAAATGTTGCTTAAATCTGCAGGCTGTTATTTCTCGAGTTCAGTTACACACCTACTGTATTTTTTTACTTCTTTTTTTTCTTCTGTGTGAACAAAACAGAATTATTGATAAGACAGAAAAATTACATGGGCAGCCTGTCATTTTCTAAACTTACTAACTTTCTGAAATACATCCCCAAAGTAATGTATAAAATGTTTTTATAAGAGCAGCAGGATTGCAGGTAGTATGTAGTATTGATTGATGAAACTGGGTGGGAAACAAAGCAAATGAAATGAATTTACTGTCTTTGTTCTCTTTTATTTAGTTAAGAATGCTTTAGATTATTTGCAATGCAATAGCTTTCAGAAGCAATGACAAAGTGTGGTACTTAACAAGATAATAACAGAAAGAAAAATAATGCAGAGATTTTATTATTGATGCAAATGTATGGAAGCACCTATTCGATGGGTTTTGCATTTTATTGAAAGAGACAGCAAGGACAGGCTGCTTTGCCTTCAAAAGAGATCTTCCAGAAGAAACATTTCCGTGTTAATCTTTTGCCATACAATTGAAAATCAGCCTTGCTTTTCAAATTAGAAATCTGTGAAGACATAGATGGGCCAAAAATATGAAATGGACCAGAGAAGTTGGAGCAGGCACCAGCCGATGTGGTGTGGGGTTGACCACCTTAAATAGGTTGGTAAATTTCTTGATATTTTCTGTTTCTGGATTAAATTCAGGAGCACCCACGGGTCCCTAAATATGTTTGTGTGCATCCTCTTCTGCCTCAGTGCTCCCTTAGCTAAGGAATCAGATCTATACTATGTCATTCTAGAAACACTCTTAACCCAAGTTATAAACTTCAGAGCACTGGATTAGAAACTTCAAAGTAATCCCTGATTTTTTTTCTACATTCTGGGCTGCCTTTGGGATTATTTGTCATTTACCCCTTGCATATCTGCCATTCCAAACCCGGCACATATCCCCTCTTTCTAGAGGCATTACCTGTACTAAAATGATCCTGCCAGTTCCTAATAGCTGCGTGGTCAGATGACAAACACATCTTTCCCATTAGTACTCTTCAGTTCCTCTGTTGCTAGTCATGGTGGGTGTATATTATAGTGAAACAGCTGTAAAGAGTAAACTGTACACTGACTCTTAAAGCGTTTAGCTTATGGACATGCATTTCTTTTGCAGAACATGAAGTTGTGGCCTGCTTGATCTAGCAAAGGATAAGAAAGAGGAAAGAGGAGATGCAGGCAGGAGATGAGAACAGAGAAAGTGAACTGTTCAAAGAACAGCCACTGGCTTTGCCTTCTGCGGGGCTGCTCAGATGTCGAGAGGGTTATCTCAGTGACAGCAAGGGTACCTGGCAGGATGCCTTTCTGCCAAAAAGCGTCTGGGAAAGAAAAGCAGCGCTGGGAAGACACAGAGCCTGAAGGGCAGGCAGAGGGTCATGAGGTGGCTTTGAGGGGAAGCCAGCAGGCGTTAGGGGCGTTGGTGGGAGGAGGGCGCTGGTGGAGAGCGTGCTGTGCACTCAGTAGGGCTTGGGGCTTCACAGCGGAAAATGTGGCATGAAAAAGGGCAGTGCAGGAAAAAAGAGCAGGCTCGGGTAGACCTGAGCAGATAACTGCAGTGATGATAGTTACCACATTTTCTGAGTAAGTTGGGGTGCAGAAATTGGCTGTTGACAAACAAATTTCCAGGCACGTGCAAGAGATTTTAAGGTAAGAAGTACAGCAGGGTAGGTCTACATCTAAAACCTCAACTTGGCTCCACTAGTGTTTGTGAAATAGTGATACAGAATATGAGAGAAACTGCATACGGGTCACCCTGGGGGCTTGCAAGTGCTTCTCGTCCCTGTGTGTGCTCCTGGTTGCCTTGGCTTGGGAAGTCAGCAGGAGTGCTCAGACTACAAGCTGTCCTGTTTCTGGCAGGCTACATCTCCTTGTTGATCACTTTCTAAGCCAGAGCAATAAAAACAAGCAGGAACGCGGATGTAGGCAGTTATGCTTGGGCCTGACTGAAAGGCTTTCTCATCTGTAAGAATAATTTCAGAAGAGCAGACTAAGGGAAGTATGTTTTGCTTAATTAGTTACAGCATCTCATCAGTCACATACCACACAACACACAATTTTATGAACTGTTGCACTTTTCTTGGATATAAATGGATTGTAACTGATAACCCATAAAAAATGAACAGCTAGCTGTAAGTTTTTTAATGGAGTAAAAAACATGGCAGTAATGAAAAAGCTGACATTTTAAAAACTGATAAAACCACAGATTCATCAGAAGAACGTGTTAGCAAAACAGCTACATATACTCTTGGCCAAGTATAGGAGATGTGCCATCAGAAAATAGCGCATGTTACATCACGAGGGTAACCAAAAATTGGAGGTGACCAAAAATCCAGGGAATTGAAATTAGGAGAATGTGAATTTGTAAGAGATTGCAGGAAAAAAGTATTGTCTAAAAAATGCTTGAAAGCTAGTGCTTTGGCAGAGTTGCATTCCTGCATACTGTTGATCTGGTCATTAGCTTGTGTGATACTATGCAAAATCGTCTCATAGCAGGGTTGCGTTGCCAGAGCAAAAATCTAAGCCTGTGCTGTTTTATTGGGTTTGGCTCTTGAACTTATTTAATTGGCCTTTTTCCATACAAGTTAGATGATAGGATTTTTATAAACCTCAAAGTCAGTTCATTTTAATGAATTCCATTTTCGTCTGCCCTGCAGGAGGGGTGTAACCATTTCCTCATGACAGAAGGAATCAAATGGGAAGTCAAACAACGCGTGGCCTGATCAATACAGGTAAGTGAATGGCATTGAGTAATTGATCTGCATCCTCTATGGGATTTTTCATCGCAGCCTGTTACCATAATGAGTGGTCAGCAGAGCAGAACTGAAGATAAAGGCCTGATAAAGGCCTTTGGTGAAAATGAGCCTTTTTGAAACATAAATTCAGAAAATACTGGAACAGAGGGCTTTTTTTTTGGTTAGATGCAACTTTCTTTCTAAATCAGCATCAGTACTTCCTTAAATTAAGAAATGCAGTAAACACTGGAATTATTAATGACATTGTATAACTGGCTAGTTATCTCTGTCCCCCTGTGTTATTTTTAAGGACCTGTTTACTGAATTCAACAGTAAAATTCCATTAATAATTAAATACTTAATTTTCTTTAGAGAGAAAAAATAAGATAAACACTCTATTTTCTTAGGTAATTCATGGTTATGAATTGAATGACCTGCTTAAAATCAATGTTGATAAATAATTTATAGCGTTCTTTTTCAGCCACTGCGTAAATACTAAGCTGATTGAAGAAAACAGAGAACATACTAATGGAAATTTGTCTTTAGGCAGTGATAAGATTTTTGTGTGTATGTTCCAATTTATATGAAATTGATTTCACACTTCCACTGGTGAATGAAGCCTTTTATCAATCAATTGAACACACACATGAGCAATTGAGCACTTAAACATAACTTTCCTCTTGCTCAGTTTCTGCTCAAGGCCCGCCTTGTAAGGGTCTGGCTGACACTCCTTTGCCATGTGTACAGTCCTGCACATCTTTGCAGGATTAGGGCCCACATTTCTCAACTGTTACTTTAGGCGACTCCTTCTACATTCTGTATATCCCATTGAGTACCCTTTTGTTGTGCTGAGACTGGTCTGCAGGTGTGCCTCACGTAAGGACAGCAACTTGCCTGAGTAAGGCAGGAAAGGCGCTACCAAGTTACTGTTGGCAGGCAATGGCTGAGTTGGAAGCAACTTAATAACGGCAGGAGGAAGGACGAAACTATAACACTCTTTATGGCATGGACGTAAGCAAAGTTGTGTGGAGGTGCTGGCTGGGGAACTTGCATAGTCCCTGAAGTTTGTATCATCAGGGTTATTAGGGTTAAAACTCTCAGTAGATGAAAATCGGGACAGATCAATTACCATTTAATTGTTCATAACTCTGCCCTTAGGTGACCCAGGTAACTTTTGTGTATTAATACAAGCATGAAAGATGGTGTGAATCTGCTCAGGAGGATCTTCTGTGTTCCCTTCTCCATGTCCCTGTCCCCATCTCCCAAAAAATCACGTAGTAACATATAAAGAATAAACTGTATAGAACATTACATAACTAGGTTTTGGTCAGCTGTATATGCACAGATCTGCTAACATGCCTGATTCTGTTAGTTGCATCAATGTAAAACTAAATGCAAGCAAAATGATTCCTAATGGACACTGACGAGCAGCAAGTGTAATCTGTGAGACAGCCTGTGCTCTCAAAGAAGGGAAGAGTCACGCGTGACAGCCTTTGAAGCTAAGTACAATTCATCTCCTGGAACGTGCAGCAGCTTTCCTCAGAGAAAGTAAAAGAAATATTCTATTTTCTGAAGTAATTTATGTTTACACATGAAGGTGCATGATGTTGCCAGGTGCTTGTTTTCTGCTGTGGAAGTAGATGGTTGATTAGGAGGGAGTATCATCTCCAAAACAGCGAAGATGATGAAGTGTGGGGTGATGCATCATGGACAAAGAGGGAGTTTCTGTGTTTTGGCTGCAGTGATCCTGAAGCTCTGAGAAGGAGGCAAAGTGTTAAAATGAGGTCTGAAACCAGGAANGGGAGTATCATCTCCAAGACAGCGAAGATGATGAAGTGTGGGGTGATGCATCATGGACAAAGAGGGAGTTTCTGTGTTTTGGCTGCAGTGATCCTGAAGCTCTGAGAAGGAGGCAAAGTGTTAAAATGAGGTCTGAAACCAGGAACAGCACTGAGAGCTGGTAAACAATACAGTATTCAAGGAAGGCAATAAATTGTATAAGGTAATGAACAGATTTACAGACTTGGAAAATGGTGAAGAAGAAAAATGCGTTTAGGTTAAAAGCAAGCAATGAGTTTCTGGACAGGTATGAACATACATCCTGAACAAGGGAAAATGAAATTGGGAACACTGCATGAATGCCTGCTATAAAACCAATCTCTCCGACTTGGAAACCTTCTGGAAGTGACATCAAGCTTAATTATGTGAATACTCTGGCTGTTTTATTAAAAAGTTTCAGCACAATTCGTGAAGCACTCACTTCAGAAATCACTTCAGATGTGAAGTAACCCAAACCCTTATAGGTCTGTGCATTTTGAATGTGCCAGGCAGTGCTGAGCGTGTCACTTGGGTGAGCACATGGGCCTTGGCCTGCAGAGCGCATTAACTGAAAAGAGGACTGTGCAAACAAAAAAACATTGTAGAGAAAGTGCACCAAAAAACCAGTGGGGTTGATAGTCTGTGCTTTCAGAATACGCTTGGAAAATGAAAGAGGTTGGATTCACACCCCTAGCAGTGCTAATGATAAAGTCCCTTCCTGTACTGCTCTTATTTTTGCCTTACAGCTTTATATTAAAAGACATCTTGAGAAAGTGGTCATATGAAGATGGACAGCCTTTTGCTGTTATTAGTTCCTCGGAAGATATTTTCAGTCTTCTAAGGAGCAACAACATATAGCATAAAACAATAAAAGAGCGGTTCCAGAAAGGCTTGGAAGTCACTCAAAGGAAACAAAGTGGGCAGAGTAGAGCCACAGAGAAATTGCAGATAGGAGTCAGTGAGTAACCGAAGCTATAAGAAGTCAGTATAATGACCAGAGGAGAGGTTAGGCAGATTGTCTCTGTTGTAGATTGAGTTTAGTGAGCATTCACCTTGGTGAGCCGGAGTTGCAGAAGTGCCTGCTAGAACACAGCTGAGAGTCAAACAAGTGAGTGAGGCTTTTGGGTGTGAGGATTCAGAGGTGGGAAATTGAGGTAGTATCCTGAGAATATGGTATTATCCACTGGAATAACCTTGAAGTGGTAAAGAAGTTTTGTAAGAAGGAACAATATATTATATCTTGTTTCCAAATGCTATACAAATGGTTCCTCCTCAAAAGGTTTGCTTCTCAATTGATATTTGCTCGTTTATTTCCTGGCCTGGAATATTCTCCAGTGTTACTCTTATCTTTTGCTTTCATCTTTTCCAACAGTAGAATTACAGTTAGAACCTAGGACATGGCTGACTCTTTCCATATGTAAAAGCAGATCCCATTTCTGTTCCGAAGGATCATATTACTTATTTGGATAATTTTTACTCTAATCTCTTTCTGTTTTTTTTGACTGAAAGCTCTCAAGGACAAGTGGTTTTCTTAAGTACTAATTATTGTATGATTCTTAATCACCATTACTAATCACATACTTTCCAAGCATGGAATTTCTCAGCACTTCCATGCAGAGGTCAGTAGGAGGGTTACAGCATGATTGCTCTCTAAAGTCGAGCACTTTTGCAGTTTCCACTTTCAAAGCCTAAGCTGAAGCTAAATCAGAAGTCGGGTCTTTATTTTCTGGCATTGCACTTCCTTTCACTTCCATGTTCCCCTTTGCAAGTGACAACTATGGCCCCAAACCTTGAGGACTATGAGCACACCTCTTGTCTTAGTGACTCAGCCTTTTATTTTGTTTGCCTCTCTTACACTGTTTTGATTACCTGCATTTCTTTCAAGGGAAAAAACCCACACCCTGTTACCAAACACAGCAGAGACAGAAAATCACAGAGGAATGTCAAGTGATATTTTCAGAGAAGCAGAGAGCAGGCATCCACATCCTTTAGATCGCTGCAAGGATGTTACTTCTTTATAAAGGGTTATATCATCAGCTACCTCTTGACAGCAAGGTTATTCCAATGAGATAAATGTTATGCTATGAGTCACTCCTCCCAAGAGGAGAAATGGGGAGGAAGGACATTTTCACATCAGCTTCCTTATAGGTAAATCAGAAAATAAACTGTTGTGAAACTTGTCTCATATAGAAATACGATGCAGAATACATATATGCATATTATGTCATGACAGTGGCTTATTGCAAAACAGTATTTTTGTGTATGGGTAATAAGATTCTGTGGGACTTTTTAAGTTGAATTGACAAATCACTGAGGGTATAAGTATCTCTCTCCTTTAAAGGTGCTCTAGAGGAAAGCCAGGGAGAACGAGTCTTCAGCCTGTATCTCCTCGTGCATGATTTTAGCTAACATCATTTTTGTTTCCCTCTGGTCTCAAGCAAGGCGCTGCATGCCTATACAGGGGAACCATCAGATGGTTCCCACCAGTTTCTCCTTTGCCACATCATACGTTGTATTTTCCAAATGCTCCTCTGCAGTAGCATGGTATCATAGCAGGCTGACAGAGGGGAAGGATGAGTAAGACTAATGTCACCCCTGGCAGAACCTCCTATTTCCTTTGTTAGTAAAACAAGGAAAGTCAGCAGCCATCATGGCTACCTCACACTCTGATCTGGAGGATGGCAGAGGAGTTTTTGTGGCCATTTTGGTGGCCTTGGGAGTCTGTTCTACCCAGCAGCTGCTGGCTTTTTCCTGCCCACAGTCAGCTCTGCAGCATCCGCTCTTACGGGAGACAATGCAGGACTGAATGAAAAACCATGTTCTCCCCTCTAGCCCAGGCAGACCTTGATAGAAGTTGACTGAAACTGAAGGCTACAAGTAGGATTAGAACGCTGGACTTCAAGCAAGCTAACTTTGCCCTCTTCAAAGACCTACTTGGAGGAATCCCTTGGGTTAGGGCTCTAGAAGGCAGGGGGGCCCAAGAGAGCTGGTTAATATTCAAGAACCTCTTCCTCCAAGCTCAGGATCAATGCATCCCGATGAGGAAGAAGTCGAGCAAAGGAGGCAGGAGACCTCCGTGGATGAACAAGGAGGTTGCAAAAAAGCTCAAAGGGAAGAAGGAAGCTTACAGGATGTGGAAAAAAGGACTAGCTACTTGGGAGGACTATAGGACTGTTGTCAGAACATGCAGGGATGCAACAC